>JAOWBL010022353.1:0-33257 GCA_028564865.1 Zenarchopterus dispar
AGTAAATTTGTGTAGAGTGATATGGAAAGAAAATTGAACCAAAGAAGAAATGGGTAACAGAAATATCAAGAAACCACCACACATTGAGCAAAATACTGAAATATATATATACTTTTATATATTAAATCTGTCCTACCGGTTCACTGTATTCGAAAAACTGGTTCTGAAACTTCTGCTTTTTTTAAAGCAGGAAAAAAGCCTCTGTCCATCTTAATAATATTGCTATATTGATTTTTGACTTCTAACTGTTGTGCTTTACCAATCACTGTGATGTCACCAATTTCAGATTTTAAACATTTTGCATGCACTAATTTACAAAGGATCCAGCCCCAGTAAGTCACTGAGTGAGCTGGAGAATTTCCTTTCTGGAATCCAGATTAGGGTAAGAGCTAAGGTGCAAACTGAGATCAGCTTAAAGTTTAGGTTAATCTAAAACTGGTGATGGTAAAGTTTAGGATTAGGGCATGAATTAAGTTGTACACAATGACTCAGAGGACTGTAAAAGAGCCTTTCTTTCTTGCTCTCATCTTCATGACTCAGATAAACAACATTTTCATTATCATTATCACTATCAACAATCAAAACATAACAATCAAACATCAATTTGTGCCCAATATGCAGTTTGTATTTGTAGACACAGCAAACTGCTTTCAACAAACTCCTCTGTCTTTGGGAAACAAAGTTTAAGATCGCCTTTAGCACCAAAGTGGCTAAAGAGCATAACTGCAACAAAAAAAAACTTCATCTTTTGACCTGACTTTCATGATATAATACAAAGCCTTTATCATGCTGGTGATCAGGGACACAGCAGGATGTGCTGCACTCAGATGTGCCTGAAAGACAGAATCAAAGATTCACCAATGACATTTAAAGTTCAACATCTACCAGCTGATAGATTTCTTTCTTTCTTTCTTTTTTTTTTTTGAACGATAGACGAAAGTCGAATCGCTAGATATGGTTCTTGCTGGAATTTTTGAGCGTGAGGCATTATGCTTTCATGGTATGACTAGGAAAGAATGTGGCTGACACTGTCATCTCAAGGAAATTACAAGACAATATATGAATAAAATGATGTGTACAGTGGCTGAAAGCTGTGATATGACTGATATATGTTCGTCAATGATCACTTAACAAACTGAACAAATGAGTTAGAAGACATAAGTGAAAGCATAAAACTAAACAACATGATAATGTGGAAAAATATTTTAAAAAACACCTTGAGAAAAAGAAATCATTCTAAAATGACTTTTTTTCATGCCATTTTGTAACAATAATATAGCTGTGATTGTTAACATAGAAAATAACATATCTCCCTGGAGATGTTTATGGTTCCTGCAGAGACAAACTGAGCTGAAAGACCAAATGCTTAGAAGGAAAACAGTAAATTAGTGCAGAGGGACAAGGAAAGAAAATTGAACCAAAGAAAAAAATGGCAAACAGAAATATTAAGAAATTACCACAACGCAAGCAAAATGCTGAAAAGTAAATTGGTTGTCACACAGAACGAGCAGACTGCCATGACAGCTGAACCAGAAGGGGAAAGTATATAAGGTCGTTGCTGAGAACACAACCAAAGAAGTACAGTAACAAAGGACAAGAATGAGAAAAGAGATGCAGTGCTCAAGTATGTTTCTTGTTGGGGATGTTAAATAAGGCACAAGCTGACAAGATGAAGGATCAAAGCAACAACCTGGACTGAAAAAAGACCCATTTCCAGGTTGGCAGAAGGTAATTTCACCAACCAAGTGGAAAACAATTCACAGCAGAATGGAGGAAAATAGAATCATTTTTCAGGATACCAGTTGGCACAGAAATGTGACCAGCTAAAGATGGACAAACGGGAAGCAGTGGTTATGAGTGCAGAACATGCTGCAGAGAGGGTGGAGGACCCCTGGCAGTATGTTCCGTGCTAAGATACCAGAGTAACTGATATATTTACATCTTTGTAGCAACTGGCAAGGGAGAGCAGGATTCAGGAGGGGAGGAATCAAACTTCATCAAGGCACTGGTGCCTGATGAGGATTTGGCCAAACTCATTTTACCACTCTGTTAGAAGATCTACAATCTGCATTTAGGAGCAGCAAAAGTGGAGCCAAGCCATCTGCCAAAGCTTTTGGGTTCACCCAAGCATAAATTTCTTGTAAACCTTTTACCAGTTTGCTCAAACAAAACCAAGCTGAGAAGCAGTTCTGCTGCCTAGGGATTTGAAATTTTAACAGTTATTGATGCTCCTCTCACCCCAAACACAAAATACATGAAACTGTGAAGGATTTCTATGGTAAAATAAAAAGAAGAAAATTGTTTCACTGGTGGAATAGTGGTTTGGTGGTTAGCACTGTTGTCTCAGAGCATGAAGGTGCCAAGTCTGAATCTCTCCTTTGGCCTTTGTGTGTGGAGTTTGTATGTTCTTGTCCCTGAGAAGACTTTCTCCATGTTCCCCAGCTTCCTCTCACAGTCCAAAGACATAACTGGTATGTCTAGATTGAATATAGTTATGTATGATTGTGTGTGTGTGTACTTGATTGTGCTGTTAGACATTGTGTAAACCCGTAATGGACTGACCACCTGTCCAGAGTCAACCCTGCTACCTGTATGAAAACAGCTCAGGTGGGGAGTATTTGTATTAAATAAGAATAAAGTAGTGATACAGATTTCACCACCACAATCACTAAAACTGCGGTATAATCTATGAGATAACAGATGCCACAGTGTGTTGATTAATCCACACATTGAAAACACTGCAGGAGTAATGAAACTTCAGTCATTTAGAAGATTGTAGCAAGTTTTTATCATCAGCATAATGACTGACCTTCTTCCTGTGAATCAAGCTATTAACTGCTTCAACATACAGGTGATTATGTCTTTTAATTTCTAAATTGGTTTAGTTAAATTTTAAAAAAGTTTGGTTTTGTTAAATTTAAGGAAAAAAGAAAAGGGAGTTGCTGGAGAGAGACACAAAATTGACTTCTGGGGATTTGTAACTTTTTAAACTGGCACAAAGTTCATCACTCAGTCCAGGAACATAGTTTACTGTTTGCTTGAATGTGAGGAGAGGGAGTACTTCAGAGTTAGCAATTTAGCCTGGTGTAGTGGTCGATCTTGTTTTTCTCTTTCCTTGGCAATATCATTAAGAAAGTCCTTTTGCTCTCTCTTTTCCCATCTCCACCTGTTTCCTTCTCCATCTGAGCTGAGCACTTTTACCAGCTTATTGAGCTATACCTGACAAAACGACACTCCATACCAGACATGCAGCACAATATGACCCTACCATTCTTAAGTTACTGTTAATATATCAGGTAAAATTTGTAGGTAAGTCAACCATGCAACATACAATCAAAATTTGGCCAGAAAATTATGGTAGTCAGTCCTGGATAAACACTTTTAGTGTGATTTATCCTTCTAGAACCAATTGCATTAAGTTATATGATGATGCAAAGCTAAAAAGGGGGGAAAGTTGAGACCAGAGCTGTGGTTTAGTTCTTCACTTGTTTGCTATATAGTAATGATTCAGTCATTTTATAACCAGTTTTCATTTTTAATAACTCTTGTTTGACTCATTTTACTCGAGGTACTCATACCACCTAACAGTTATGTAGATGTTAATATGTGGTATTAATCACTTACGGCCAAATGACAATATATTACTTGCAAATGATTGCATATGATAAGCATCTAGGTTTAAATGGCTAAGAGATTAAAAAAATGTGCTTAAAAATAATAAGGTCAAAATACTCAGCAGCTTAATGATTGTGGATGTGGTGTATAAGTGTTATAACAATTATAATGGATATTTAATAGTCTGATAATATTCATAGTAGGTGTTTTCCTAATTCATACACCCACATGCACACAGTCACAGAGGAAGAGCATAATTTAAATTCCTAAAATATTTTCAATGCCATGTTCTGACTTTGTGTTACAGATATTCTAAAACTATTGCAGCTGCTTTTGTAATGGCCACTCATCTAAGTTTGGGTGTTCACCTTTTGACCAGAATTTCGAACAGATTATATTATACAAAATACAAATGTATGACCTGCACTTTGACTTGGCAGTAGATCAACCATTTTGCATGTAAATCAAAAATGCAGAGTCACACTGCTGCCTTATTGCTGAACAAAATCTGATCACTTGTATTACTGTGGTCACAAGGTCAGCAGAGAGTTTTACACCTTGGATTAAGGATTAAGTCACAGTCGACTATATCATGCACAAGGAAATGCATCCAAAAGATTATTTCCAAGCCATAACCTTCATATTTTGTAGCTGTCACACTGTTCTGCAACTTGCTGATCTCTGTAACTGATTTCAGACCCTCAAATCAGTCTATATTTCCTTCTTCACTCAGTGCTTTCACATCTTCATTTTTCCTGTGAACGATGTAATCTTATCTGCAAGATGTGGGGGTGGGTGCTGGTACCCTGCATCTGCAGATTTAGTTTATGTCAGTGAGATACTGAAGTTTTAGAAATTTGTTAAACTTTTGTCAAAGTTAATAACCTTCCTCTTCCAAGATGATTTTAATCTCATTTGCAAACTTCAAAACATTCCACTAAATAGAAAATCTAGTGAAACAAAATGCATCATGTGCTTCTAGGATTTTTGCAAAATAAAAAATTTAAATTAATATAAATAATTAAAAAAAGAAATCTATTCATTTGTTAAAAGGTCCAATATGTTTTAAAGTTACAACGAATTACAGATGGTTTTAGGTTCTAAATCTGGATTTGATCATAAAAACCTTATCTCTTCTGTGATAAATGGTGGTTGGATACATTAAGCCAGAAATCCTAATGGAAATTTTCAAAAGATCTGTCTTTGAGTTCAGTTTCACCTGCGATGTGTCAAGCAAGAAGTCTCAAATCTCACAGAAACATAAACTGCAAATGCATAAATATATTTTAATAGAATTGGAAATCTTGTAGGATGAAGAATATTTGTAGGTTTTTAACTCCAAAAGGAATACAAATACCCCAATTAAATCTTATATGTATTGCATCATAGAATTCAAAACACTGCAGTTTCACAATAAAGGCAAAAAAATCTAAAATAACTGCTTTCCTAACCCTGCAAGCATGAGGGGAAACACATACAAACATGGTTTTTTGTTTTGTTATGTTTTTCACATTTTGTTCTACTTCATTCAAAGGACAGCAAGCCTAGTGACGTTTCCAGCGTGTACACGTAGTGAAGCATAGTGCTCAGCATCTTGTGCCATGGTGACGCTCCCTAATTCTCGCTACATGACCATGTAGATGGTGAGAACTGTTTATTTTGCCAAATATGCTTTAAAATAGGGAGCAGGAGCTGAAAGAAGGTGTTTTCCTGTATAAGTCCACACAAAAGAAATCCTTTCTTTGAGACTCATCAGACGATGTTTCTAGTTCCATCATTTTTCTATTTTACATGGCTGGATGAGAAAAGTGGGATCAGTTTTTTTTTTTTTTTACTTTGCTATCTCTTACGAAACAGAAGAGAAGTTAAAGTTAAAAATATATAATCATCTGTAGGAAAGAAACTGAACACATTGTTTGGTTTCAGTTTAAAGGTTCATGAGTTATGGTTCCCACTGTGTCACATCGACGCCGTCCTACACAGAACAACCACCTAGTAATATATTGCCATCTCTCAACTTGTAACCATGGGGTTGTGAGGCGACTGCGTTTTAGAGCCATGGATAAAGAGTCCTATGACACTTTTACTGCTGAGAACCAACTTGTTATCTGCAAAGCCAAATCCCTGCTCATAGGATTAGTGAGCCCCCTTATGGGCAAGGGGAAATGAGACAATTAATGAATTTTGTCTTTCTGGCAAACTCAAACACAGATTTTTTTCAAGCCGGCATTGTTGCTCCCAACATGGGACGTCCCTACATGATGCCGGATTAGCCGTTAAATGCCATGGCTTTGAGCAATGCCAGTGGCTGATGACGGTAGTCTGAAATTGCAGATAATGGAGTCCCCTATTGCTTACATGCCTTAGACCTTGTCAACATGGCTTGAAAAAGACACAGTATCCTAAAGGATTAGTGATCAGTTTGGCAAGAGTTAAAAAAAAAAGAAAATGCATCTGCAATAAATGTACTGTGGTATGTGATAAGGAATAAAGAGTTGCAATAAAGGCAGCTACTGCAGTTTTTAGTAATTCTGAGTTATCCACTCTCATCCCATTCATTTCTTGTGATTTTGTGTTCAGATCCACAGAGTAATAAATGAGGTACAATTAGTGCAGTAACTGCTAAGTGAAATGGGAAGACAAGTAGGAGCCAAGCTTTTATGGGGCATTCAACTTAGCAGACAACAAACACTGCATGGATTACAAACTCCTCTCAAATTCTTCCATCTTTGCACATCTCTGTCTCTCTTATTTCTTTTTCTTTCCTTTTTTTCTGACTTGGTATCTTGGTATCTTTTCACACTCTTTTTTCCTGTTAAAAATTCTCTGTCTTCCACTGATTAATAAAACTGGGATTTAGAAAATGGTTTATACCATACATAATATATTTAAAAAAAACAACTATATAGGGAACAGTGAAAATCAAAATAGCCTGTCTTAATTTCCACATCCATACTCACAAGCGTAAACTAATGCAGGATTTCCAAAGCACCCACACACACAAAAAAAGCATGTTCTACATATCATTATCACAATGTTCCAGGCTGCAGATAATCCAGTAACAGTTGACATTTAGCAGCCTGTTGTTCATACACATGCATTCACTAGAAGCCCAGATTAAAATGTTTTTATGATGCCAAGATTAACTCAGAGTGGCAGGAAATACATGCTCTTCTAGAAAGGTGCAACAACTTTTTTAAAAAAAAAGGTGTTAGAATAATTGCATTTTACTGTATTTTGTGGCAGCACGGTGGCTTACTGGTTAGCAGTGTTGCCTCACTGCAAGAAGACTCCCGTTCTTGTGTGGGTTTTCTCCAGGTACTCCGGTTTCCTCCCCCAGTCCAAAAACATATATATAAGGTTGATTAAGAACTCTAAATTGCCTGTGAGTGTGTGTGGTTGTTTGTCTGTGACACTGTGGTGGACTGGCAACCTGTCCAGGGTGTACCCCTGCAATGAGCAGGGATAGACTCCAGCAAACCCCCGTGACCCAGTCATTGGATTCAGTGGGTATAGAAGATGGGTGGGTGTATTTTGTGTGTATTAATGATGTATTTTTGATTTATGTAACTGAGAAAATGAGGAAGCAAATAAAGTGATGGACTGAATCACATCAAATGTTGAACTTGAGGATGCCCAGTCTGTTCACAGTTCATCCTCTTGAGTCTAATTCTGGGTATCTTGGTGGGTCTGGAAGAAATCAAAAACCTACAGTAAAATAACTTGGCTATTGTTTGTCAGAAAGGGTAGTCATGGGGATTTAGATGGCGCACAGATGAACTATTAGATCATACTAATGGATTATTAATAATAGCAAAAGAATTTACCATTTAGTTTAAGAAAACATTTATCAAGTCTCTTGGTTCGGAAGAGGTTAAGCCATTAACTATATACAAAAATAAAAAAAATCCTCAATCCAAATACAGTTTCTGGATCCAAAAATTGTTTTTAAGTTCTTTTAAATACAATGAAATACCAAAAAGTAATAGCTTAATTTAAAATTATAGTTCAGTGGAACAGTTTAGTTAAATTTAAAGTAGTAAATGCTGCACAGGATGAAATCTTCCATCCTAAGTAACCAATTTTATACGTGACCTGTATCTAGGTTTCAAATATTTACGTCCCACTAGAGTGACTGTAATTGTACTTCTTACATCAGGTAGTGACAGATGAGTTTTTGCTGAAGGCTGTTTATGTAATCTGTCCACATGAAGACATGACATACTGTCAACAGACAGTCTCTCTTCTTTTCTTTAAGTGGTCTGCAACAGTGGTTAGCTCTGCTTTGTGTATTTATACCCCTAAAGTCTTTTCCCTACTCTTGGCTTTCAGTCAGTCTTTGTTTTATGTTCTAAATATTCTTCTGAACCTCTGCTGGTTCTGAAATATTTTCATAGAGTGACAAATTTACTTTTGTTATGGAGATAGTGTGCAAAATATTTGATGTAGTAAATCAAAACTTGTAATAGTTTGTTCAGTTGTACTTGATAATCACATTGTCTGGTTGAGTCAAAAATCCCACAACACCCCTAAACTTGCACCAGGCCATACTGGTGTTCTGCACCACACGGCGTGGGAACCAGAAGCAACTGCTGGACATAGTTTTTCTAGTTTCACAGTCTCATTTCTAAAATTGAAATAATCAAGCACTGAAAACTAATAAAACACTAGACAGACCTCCCCTCAACTATTCATCATTCATTCCAGAGGCGGAGTTTCCTTGAGATCCCAGAAATATGCTCTGATCATGTATTTGACTTTGTATCTGTATGTTAGTGCAAGAGCTTGAGGATGTGTGTGCATGCAGAATGTGATTTGTTAAGAATGTATGCCACTGGGAAGCATATCATCTTCAACCCTTTAAAGCCTGACATATGACACAATAATACAAAGAAAATCTCTTTTTAAAAATGCTATATGTTGATTATATATTGAAATAAAAACTCATCCATTTTTTTCTTAAGTTTCTAAATAATATTTTTGTATCATTATGTAATATGAATACATTGAGAAATTTCTTTCATTTCATTATTTTTATTAATGTATTAATGAAATTAAAATAATGGTTTAATAGATATGTATATATACGTATACATTTACATATATGTGTGTGTGTATATATATATATACACATATGTATATATATAAACTGTATATCATGCTTAAAAAATAAATATGACTTTAATACAAGGTGGTTTTATGACATTTTCTTTCCATGTGTTCATGTTTAAAGTTTATGGTATGTTGACTACAAAGGCTAAGGAACCCACACCTTTACTCAATAAATATTGCAAATCATCCATTTGAGAGACCATCACTTAACCAGCATTGCTGCATGTTGTATTGTCTTTTACTCTCCTCTCCATTGTCTAATTTTTCCACATTTCTTCTTCAAATGATTACAAAGCACAAAGCCTTACTTTTGCTCAAAAATTCATTGGAAGAAGTAAAAAGGAACACAGATCCTTTTTTGTTTTAAAAGTAGAAAGAAAATATGTAAAACAGAATCATCCAAAGAGAATAACATAATTGAACATGTAATTAGCTTGTTAGTTTCCCTGAATCCAAAATGGAAATTCAAATGGATAAAGCAGGGGGAAAAGAGTCCTTATGGTACTTGTTCTAATACTTGTACAGTACATCTCTCTGCCTGTCACTGCCAAAACAGGATCTTCTGTGCTCTAATCAGTTCTACACATCCTGGCACCGAAGATGCACCAACACATACAAACACACATGGACAGTGTAACGTGCAGCTGCTTCTGAGAACATGACAGGATGCAAACCATACTCAATCATACATGCACCAAACCCTGAATGGATGTAGGGACACAGGAGCATAAACTGTACTTATCTGTTTTTTGTTGTTTTTTTTTTACAACTGTTCTGATTCCATTTATGTGTAACAGGGATGGCATTTAAGTTGCAGGCCAAACCAGAGCGGAACAAAAAAAAGAAAATCGTTATCTGAAACCAAAGACATCCAGACAGAGGTACATTTAAAAGAAACAACATGGTGATTTGGCCTGAATATATGTCTTTTGTTGGTGTTATTTTTGTTTTTAGGCTTCTTCATGTACTACATTTAAAGGAAATGGATGATTATTGTTGAACTGCATGTAAAACCAAGCTGCAAGACGTGCTTTCCCTGGATTAAGGTGACATCCCTACATAGTTTATTACCTTGTTGTTGGTTTTGAAAATTTCAGTGTGCTGTTATTAGGTTCCTCAACTTGTCTTTTGCTGAGGTTCATAGTAGATTTTGTGGATTTGATTTACATTACACGTTAAAATTCACATTCCTTTCATCTTATTATGTCTCCATAACTGTACATGGAACCTACACAGAATGAGTCTCAGTCATGAAATTTTTTACAAATCTGTGAGTAGATTTGCAAATAAATCACCTCCTTGCAAGTAATCTACTATCTGTTTGATCATAAGAACATGAATGGAAATCAGTTGAAGATTGTAAGCACATTCCCTGTGCTCATTAATTAGAATAAATCAGGAGTCATACCTGGTGGAGTCAACAAAAAACTCCTCAGGTAAGCTTATTCTTATTACATCCTATTTTATGTTAAGATGTGATGTAGCAGCTTGGAGATGCATTGATTTTAACACACATTTAAAAAAAAACAATGAATTGAAATAAATTTTCAGCTATAGAACATTAACCTCCTGAATTTTAGGTTGATGATGTTGAATTGTTTTATATTTCCATCAAATCAGTTTGCAGGCAACGGTAACTTTCAAAGACTGATTAATAATTATATTGCTGTTGTTGTTATTTTAGAATGGAAACATGCTGTTTCATTGCCATGTTGTGCAGGACACAACCAGCCAATATTGTTTTGCATACTTTCTTCAGCTTGTACAGCTTGTGTGCTGCCACTTGAGTTCAAAGTTCAACCAACTCATCTTCATGACACCTACTGGTGGTCTCCGTAATAGCTGCATGGGTGTCTGGTAGATTGTATGGTGGATTAATCATGTATGTTCTGCTTGTCCCTGCGAAGGCTTTAATTATGGTGGATTTTAAAAGCCTCTGACATTTTAAGAAACGCAACCTGAAGCTTAAATATGTGAAATGCCTATTGGTTAAGATAAATATTTGTATATTTATAATTTGTTTTCATGTTTAAAATGCATATTTAGGTATTTGTACATAATGAAAATCACCGTTAATGTAAGTTATTAACAGTATAAAATCTGAGAATGACATGCAATATTTATGAGCACTCTTCATTTACAGAGACTACGAACATTTAGAGGCAAGAGTGGATTTTTTTTGTACTTGTGAAAATTGTGAAGCTACTGACATTTTCATGAATGCCACAACATGTGTACATTTTGCCCTGTGAACAGTTAATGCGAGGACTCACTCTGCTCACATTTCATAAACAAGGCCCAGTGAATGCAGCACCATTACCCATAGATCCCTTTGTAAGTTTCTGCAACATGGTTTTGTCCCATCCTTCAGACATCCCAGTGTTACAAACACGAAAACATACATTCCTATGTCAAGTCATAAATAGAGCTCATTCCACATGGATGCCTACCTCAGTTGTGTCCATGGCAGTAAGTTTATTAAATGTAACACCAGTCACTACAGAACTACACTCACACGCAATGAAGCACAGCTCTCGTATGACTGGTGCAGACCTTTTAGAAAGTAGTCAGGGAATTTAGTTTGGATTTTTTCTACAGTTGCTTTTCACACATGTGCTCACAGCAGGTGACTTTCTACTGGAGATGTTTTCTCGCAGCTGGCAATGCTAGGCAGATGGTGACTATGGTTATTGCACAGAGGAAGCAGGTCATTATGCAAGAAGAAGACTGCAGATACCACTGCGTTGTGTTTAAAGTATGTCAAGATTGGCAGATGGGGCTCCCTGGTGATTGTCGTTTGTGATGATATCAAAGCCACATGGATTTCAATGTGTCCACAATATCGCTGAGCAAGTGGAAAGCAACACAAAGGTCTGCAAAGAAGCACAGGAAACAGTTTCTCCTACCAGGAGTTAATCCAGAAGTTTAACTGCTACACTGGTTATGTCTCAGTTTACTATGTTAAGCTCATAAATGCGCATACACACACAATTCTGTCATCATATACCTGCATGGTGTGTTCACAGTAGTCAGAAAATCAAGCTTTGGATACTGGATACTTCCCACTATCATCTTCTTTTACTTAGTCAAGTTGTGCCAAGGTCTTTACTGAGTGCTAATCCTTCTTGAAGTACAATTTTTTGTGTTTATTTCAACCTTGTTGATGTAGCAGGAGTGATGAGACTTGGGATGTTACATTTTTAGCCGAGAAGAGAACACTGGTCTGTCTTTGGCACACATAGCAGCACAGCTTTCTTTTCTCTTAAGATGTCAGACTTGAATGTTGAACACACATTGGGGGCTTCCTACTTTATGACAGCATGCAATAAAGCTTCCCAAACCTTCTTAGTAACCATTGCAGTACTATTTCTAGGTTGTTGTTACCCTGTAGAAATAACATCCTGTAAAAATTCTTTGTAAAACAGTAGAAAAGGATCAAACAATGTAGATCTCATTAATAAATTAAACGTAATATTAGTAAATCCTGAACATTTCTGTAATCATGAGAGGAAAGAACATACTTCCCAATATCCTGTTAACCTTTCCATTTACATAAGTCGTTAAACCAGTTGTATCACACAAGAAGTCCTCATAAACTCCACATGTGCTAATAAATGAACGCATGAACACCATCATTTAGAATTACCTGCCACTGTGACAATTACAGGCAAAAAAAAAAAAAAAATCCATGTGGCAGTTTATCTAAGAGTGAAAATTAACCATCACTCTGATTCTCATACTCTTCCACTTCTGATTCCCCCTTTTTCATCAGCTTCAGGACAAATAAGGCTCTAAATCCACCATGACAGATAATCTGGTAAAATTGGATGATTGCAGTGCTCTTTAAAGCTTCATATCAAATTTAACCTTAACATTTGAATTGGCATGTTTGATTTAACAGCTAAAGGCAGGGTTAAAATCACATGCTCTTATTACGCACAGTGTCCCACAGCGCAGGTAATTGCTGTACGATAAATGGTTTACAAATGAAATTTCAAGATGACAATTAGATTTGTCTTATCTACCTCTGCAAGACGGCCATGACATCAAATGTTCTATCCTCAGTTCCCATTGTACGTAATAAAGTAACACAAAATCTCAATCCTGTATCCATTTTACCCACATGGCAACGTAAATTCAAGATTCATCAGAAGTATGTCTATGATTACTTTCCCTTCAGCTTTACCTCACCTTGATATTTGGTAAATGGTGCATTACCATAATGATCTAAATAATGGGCGTGCTCCGAGTAAAAGAGCGGAAGAAAGAATGAGGAGGAGCATGACTGCTGATGAGGACACAAATGTGAATGAGAGAGAGGGGAAATGAAGGATTCTGGTGGTCGTAATGTTTTGTAAATCAAAATAACTACTACATTAGCACAATGGTTTTGTATGTGAACATCGGGGATGCTTGTCGTTGAATTTTAGATAAAGAAATATGTATACCTAAGCCTTAACATATAATAGGTTACAAGGTTCTGTTTTTGATTTGACTGCCGTCATAAGATCTATGAAAGACACCACAGTGATCTCTCCAGATGTGCTGTGATGACTTCAGTCTTAGAAGCACTAATTTTAACTGCTTTAATTTTCCACCCCACTTACTCAGGTATAGATTGCCTTGCTGAACCACTTGTTTTTGCTTGACTGCAGCCCAGCCAATAGAGGACAATAAACAAATAAAAAATAAAACAAACAAAAGACAATATCAGGCCAGCATATTCAGCTCAAGCATTAGAAGTTAACAGCTTTTGCTAGCTATCAAAACTGTTTTGCAGATGAAGTGCTATCATAGTTGTGGTTATCTATTTCTATTCAGTCTGACTCTTACCATGTTAATTTGAACCGTGTGAAGCAACTGAAGTTATTTAGTCTATCCAAACATTCGGGTCACTGTGGTTAGGTTTTGGAGAAACAAAGATACATAGAAATTTGCTTGTGGATGACACGAGATGAGACAAAACAATAGTTTATTTATCTCTAATATCAAGTGCTGTAACACCTTAAAAAGTAGCAAAATCAGTTTATAAAATAAAAAAAATAAGTAAGTATTCAGGCATCTTCAGGAGTTTGTCTGCCTGAAAAGAACAATCTGTGTCTTCTCAGAAAGAACACACTCTTCTCTGTGAGTAGTGTCTGTGTTGTCAGACCAGTCAAGTTCGCTGCTGAAATGGACCCAAAGGTACTTGTATGAGTCCACTTTCTCCACCCACCCATGATGACCTCCTGCACTCCACCTCAATCTCGGTCTTCCTGACATTGAGCTTCACATGGTTGCTGCTGCTCTACCTCAAGACAAAGATGTGTATCAGTCTTCTGAACTTCTAGAGGGGACAGGAACCAGAGCTGAAGTCTAAAGGTATTTTTAGATTGGACCCTGCTATTATCCCTGGATGATGAATGCATGTTTAGTGCGCGCTGGGCAAAGTGTGTTATTACATCCCTGGTGCCTGAACACGCGTTGAGAGGAGGGAAAATGACTCAAGAGCCACGTTCTGTCATTTTAGTAGCCATTTGCAGATTATGGTTCTGTAACGTGCTTATTTATAATGTCCACAGTAGGACGAGCAGCCCATGGACATCCTCCTCTTGTCCACCCACGAAATCCCACCCACGACTCACCACCCCCCATCAGTTCTGTTTACATTAGGCCTGACCCATGATAAAGGGTACCATCAGATGCGAGTTATTCGTGGGGCCGGCTCAACACGTCACCGTCAGTCAACGTAAAAAGGACAGGCGACACGCTAGATCCACGTGTTAAACGAGGTGGTGTCCACCAATGTAAAAGGGGCTTAAAATAAAGAGATTATATATTACATTTAAGTTAAACTGGACATTATGAAAAAAATGTCACAAATCACATTCATCAGGGAGATTTAAAATATTTATTTACATGACAATTTCTAATTCACATCGCCTCTCCAAGGTTTATCCACTGCTTCTTTTATTAAGGTGAATTATGCAATATATTTTGATGAATTCTATCAGATAAAGTTAACTCTGCTTATCAGAAATCCTTCAGTGGAATACAAAAACATTCTTGTCCCTTCACTCTTTTTGTTCCCTTGCTCTGCTTTGCCTTTAAATGTTGAATTACAAAAAAAAAAAAAAAAAAAAAAACTACAGTCCCTAATTTCAACAATTTTGTAGGGGAGCTTTGTGTTATAAATATAGCAATCTATTCCCACTTCATTTGCATTCTTTGATTTTAACTGTTGTGATTTTAAATGCTTTATTTTTTTACAAGCAACAATTATTTTATCTGTAGGTACAATATGGAGTTCTTTCTCCCTATCCAACTCATTAAATCTTGGACGTGATACTACTATAGTCCTCCTTTTGTTCACAAATCTTTGATACATTGTCAGCTTTCCTCTCTGTCACTACTTCACAGTTTTCTGTGTCCCTTCTCATCTGCCTTCCTCATTGTCATCTTCTGGGCAATTGGGAATATGTAGGCTTGCTATAAAGGAGTTTTATAGAAACAGTGGAGCATAATCCTTGGGCTTATGGGAGCATGACGCTAATGTTTTGTCTTTTTGTGACAGCAGGAGGCACTACTGCTCATTAAAAAGAAATGTATGAGCAATATGGTAAGTTAAGATGGGGCCAGTTTCTTAACAGAGACTGTACAGTGTAGGAAAATGGACTATATATCAGGAAGGCCCTGGCACGTCATCCATGGAATACTGCCAGCCATTACAGGTCAGGGAAGACTATGATTTAGTTACATTAGACATAAAATGAGATTTAAAGACTTCTAGAAGGCAGACAGTGTGGTTGGAAGGTGAGTAAAATTTAATTAGAGGAGAAGGGCTTATTATGAACCCCAGTAGATGCAAGACTTTAAAGGTTGGAGGTTGAATGAAAAATAATAAGGGCTTGTTTTCCAAATGCACTTTATCTGTCCACAATGGATAGTATTTAACTTTAATTATTGTGAAAAATTGTACAATAATAAAAATTAATTCTTCAGTCTGGAGACAGCATAGAGTTGTGCTGATTACTAAGAAGAGCTGAAGTACATAAAAATATAAAAATTTGATGGTTTCAATATTTTGAGTGATAAAGACTTATCTTTTAGTAATTTGAAGAGCTCTGAGATTTGTGCTACTTAATTTTATGATGGTGACATTCTGGGAATCTTTATTTTTTTGTGCATTATATACACTTTACACTGGTGCACACATCTGCACAAACCTTTCATGCTAGTGTTTAGCTGAAGTAAAAACATAATTTAGGAAACTTAAGCAAGTGTACAACTGACTTATTTATCTGGTGAGTGACACTGTCAAATGTCCAGACCACCTTTAGTTGCTGGAAAGAGAAATATTCAGTTAAAGTTGCATTGAAAAACCCAACCACAAAAGACCAACAAGCATCAGTCCACAGGGGTGACTTTATTTACATGTCAGATGACTGTGAGTTTTGACAAATACTTTCTGAATGAATAAATTGAGCCAGGAGTCATTACCTCTCTTGTCATGTAACTTTGGGTTCAGACTTTATTAGACAGGAGGTGAAGAGGATACCAGGTGGAGCAAAACACCAGTGGAGCATGACTGCATCTGCAATGAGAGGGAAAATGAAATGGAGAAGAAAGAGAGGAAGTGTAACAATACTTTACTACATACTAAAAAAGTGTTTAACCTGATGGCTATACTGGTAATGGCCAGGCAATGGTTTAAATTTCATCTTGAGCCTTTTTTGTTAAAAAAAAAAAAAAAAAAGGTGTTAAAATTCTCCATCAGAGCTTTTGCTGTTCTGATAAGAGATTATAATGTCAAGTTTAGTTTCTGTTTCACACAGCTTATGCTTGTCAGTTTTCACATTATCAGAATATATTTAGTGCGTCTACTGCATATGAGGGATTGGTGCATAACTCACTTGTTAATGGCACATCCGTAAACATGGTGGAGTCTTAAAATCTGTAATGATTCGTATCAATAAACATGACTGCAAAACATGAGCAAACACCTCTCTCAGTTACTGAGCCAAAAGGGCTGATGAAGCAGAAAGACTGTGTTTTACTGTCGGTTTATTTAAAGGGTTTAATAGTAAGAGGGATCAAAAGAATTCTGTTGTTCCTCACAACATGTCATCCTCACCAGTTCTGTGACGATATGATCTTTATTCCCCGGCAGCTCAGGAGATAAATCAATGGCGCTGTACACTTTCTGCTGGTTGAAGAGAGTTAGAGTGCAAATAGAAGAGAGTGGTAGTGGTAAGAAACTAAATGAAAGAAATTACTTGGCATGATACTTAGCCACGCTGTACTCATTTCAGGCCTTTTGATCGAAGTGACAATACTCATTTTGTCAAATTGGTGAATGACGACTGCTCTGACTCCTCTTGTTTCACAATAGCACAGACTCTAACAGGCCCTTCTGCAACAAGAGGCAAGAGAATGAACATGTTTTAACATCCGATTGTTTCAGATGTTTTTCCATATTTATTTTATAAGCAAGCTCACATACTTTGGAGGAGTAGAGGGACCTAGTGTTCACTTTTAGTTTCTCCTGGAGGAAGTGGCTTTCTGAGTCTCAAAGTACAATGTCCAAGGACATATTTAGGTAATCCTCAGCAGTCAGGTGTAAGTGATGTCCGCTGCTGTTGGCAGTTCAAATGACAACGGCCTCAGCATATCCAGCACACAGGTGAAGAACTCATGCATGGGGTTCATGCTTGAAAACTAAGAAAGTTGTTGTAATAATAATGCTCAGACTATGCAGGCTAACTATAAAGGAAGAGCTCAGTGGCAAAATATCAAAGCTGTCACCAGCGCTGCAGAACAGGCTAGTTTTTGCCTAAGAATTCAGCAAAGAGACACCAAAACAACATTAGCTGCAGCATCAAGGTGAATAGTAGGTGAAAAAGTGAAGGTGGGGGTAGAGGCATCTGGGATGCCAGATGTTGCAGATGATGCTGGTGAGCCCTCTGGAGGGGTTGTGGGCTTGTCATTGAATAATCAATGAAAGAGGACCCCCACCTGATGACATCTGTAGACTATCCACTACACTTTGCCTCAACTTTTTTATCTGCCTCATTGCTGGAGAAGATGATGTTCAACTTCTTCTACAAACCCTCCAAAACCTTTTTTCTTTACTTTAGTTTTAATTGGACAAATTAATAGACAAGCCAAAGACCAAAAGTCCCCAACTGTCTGTGCATGGTCAGAGCTGCACCTCATGACTAGTGTTGCTGTTTAAGAAAAAGCTGGAGAGGAGATTGCTGGTGAAGGAAATCACCAAGGGCTGGATTTCAGTGAGCTTATATTGCATCACTTGTGACTTTCTACATTGGAGGCATCATTTGGTCTCTATCACCTGCTTCTATAGAGCACCATTACTTTAGTGTTTCTGCGTTGTGTAATGTTCAGATATCCACATGTTATTCTCAGAGCTGTTCATCAACAGGGGTAACACACAGCTCTGTAGGCCAAATATTTCATCACAACAGAAAAAAATACAACATAAAATGTCTTATCATTGAAAGTAGATAAATAAATGAGCAAAAGGATTCCGCATGGCTCTGCCTCAGCTTAACTCTGAACTACAGCAGTTTTGGTTCCATTTCAAAGCTAATGAATAGATGTATATTGTTGAGATCAATGTCCAGTTCACAGCCCAAGTAGGAAAGATAGGAGGCAAAAATTAGACAAACGAGTGTCATTGTGTTACCTATCAAGTAAACAATTAATCTCAGCAGCATCAGGAGGCACACCAATCACAGGGAATACATGAATACCCACCTCTATAACCGCCTGAGGTTACTAGTGTAACTTTAAATAGATTTTATAGTTTTATATTACCTATACGGTTAATTGTAGTTAAATAAGTTTGAGGTTTATATATTTAATATTCATCACATTAAGTTTACCCTACTCTCTTTAAGCGTGTTCAAATTGAAGCTCACATTTTCGACAGTGCCGGAATGCAACATACATACTACGTCATTGAGAACACTCCTCACCAGGAAGTAGTCCACCGACGAGGTTTTTGTTTTGACAATAATGATGGAAGAAGAGGAATTTGAATTAGCTGAAGATTTGGAGGCGATTTTGCATTTAACCCCGGAGGTGCAATTAGCCATTGAACAGGTAGCGGCCTGGTGTCGTTGCTATAGACTTTCACAGCTGTTACTGCTTTAGCTATTAGCCGGCTAACAATCTTTATGACCCACAGGATGTGACACTGCTAGCTGTGGAATATTATTACATTTCCACAAATGCTAACAGGGTTGGCTTACTGAGAGTTTAGTGTAATGAAACCAAACAACCTTAGATAAATTGATGCGGAGCCTTATATCTGCTGTACGTGATTAGTTGCAAAGGATTCGTCAGCTAGCACCAGTCGACCGGCAAGCCCCCCTAAAACACGACACAAATGTTATTCAAATGTTTAGCCTTGTGTTTTTAAACGAATTACTGTTTTTGTCCAAGGTTTTCCCGAGTCAGGACCCACTGGATAGAGCAGACTTCAATGCTGTGGAATATATCAACACACTTTTTCCTACCGAGCAGGTACGGAGTTTTTATGTCTTTCGTTTCAGAACAATTGTTATATGAGAATACTAACCATTTTGTATAGCAGGTATTTTGAATTATGAACATAGAAGCTCAGTAGATGTTTCAAATGGGAGTTAGATAATAGTCCTGCTGCATTCAGGTCTCATGTTAACCAATGAAGAGTGGGTTTATTATGAGGGTTCTGGCCATTCATTCACCCACTCAGGAAATCATCCAAGTCACAACTTCTTGGATGTCTGCCTGAATTAATTAATTTCTACATTCATAACATCATATTTCATACACACATAAAGTACTGCCAATCCTTGGATTATTGGATTATGGGTGACTTACTTTCCATTCATGGAAAAAAACCTTTCAAGACACATAAACTTTATTGTTCAGAGAAGTGTGTCTGTTTACAATCGCTGTTAGATCAAGTTGTTATAATTTAACAATTGCAAACACAAGTGAAAGGCATCATTTACATTGTGCCATATTGAATACATGTGCACCTCAGCTCAACAGTTTGAAACTGAAAGATTTAATTTATGAAAAACAGATGCATGTGATGTGTGCGCAAATAAATAATTTAGTTAATATCCAGATGTAAATTCATACTGCAGTTAATCGCACACGTGATTGCACATTTTAACATTTGGATGAAAGAAATGTTGCAAAGAATTATTACTGAGTAGTATATGAACAACAACAAAAAAATTTACCAAAAGATTCAGGCTTTTTACAAGGACAAAATGTGAGGTGGTTGATTTGCATGGGCGTGCAAAAACATTTAATCTTTATTCCATGCCGGTGTATAAACAAGTAAAGAGATTGTCACCTTTGCATACATACAAATTTATAATTAATTGATGAATAATTGTTAAATATACTGTAGTGACTTTGAATATGTTTATACAGAACATGTGTGTGTACTCCATCTCCATAAGAGGTCACTGTAACTCTGTATTTTGTGGGTTTTTTATACTGATAAGGGGATCATTGGTTTAGGATGCTTTTTTTAAAAAACCTGATTGTGTTGTATGCATATTAATAAAGCATGTAAGAGGCTTGACCTACACCTGAATTTAGTGGATTGATACAACACAGCACATCTGTACATTCTGAAGCCAAGACAGCTAAACACGAACATGTCAGAAGCAACAGAGGGAAATGTTTTGTGAAATGTATGGTGAACAGAACAGCACATGAAACAATGCAGAAAGGACTGGAAAGTATAAAGTTGCTTGTGGAAAGTATAATTTTTTACAACATTGAGTCAAATATTGTGATTTAAAAAAGTGCTTCATGTTTCACTGACTCTCTTTGTTCTTCCTTTTAGTCTTTGGCTAATATTGATGATGTTGTAAATAAAATTCGTTTAAAGATTCGGTAAGTAGATGTCATCCAAAGCATCGATATAACTTTTTAAAAATATATATTTCACTTTCAGTTTTACTTGAATAATTTTGTGTTACACATTTAACAGCCGTCTCGATGACAACATCAGGACGGTGGTGAGAGGACAGACCAACGTGGGTCAGGATGGTAGACAGGTGGGTTGAGATGCAGGTCTTCAAGTAATTCTTCCATTTTCACTCAAGAGATTCACTGAGGAGATTTTCAGGATAGCTTTTACAAAAGTTCTACAGTATGTGTTGAGAATGAAATGATACAAATGATTTTTTTTTCATATTAAACTATCAATTTCCGTTTCATTTGAACAAATATTTTAATCATTTTACGAAGAGCCATTTAGCTCTTGCATTCTCCCATGTAATTCTGTTGGCAAAAACCAGTCAAACTAACTTGAACTTCCATCCCAGTTGTCTTGTGTGACAGCAGCATATCACTGTGTCGCACTATATCAAACATGGGAATCCTCTAAACTAAAAACTGCAAAAGTTCCTTGGTGGTACCTTAAGTTAGAAGTATTTCATAAATAATTTCAGCATCTTTCCTTACTTTTTCAAATAATATGGCCGGAAATTAAAAAAAAGAAGTGCTTTGTGGTCTTTGAATAATAATATTTTAAATGAATAAGGATATTTTGTAATGGGGGGATAGTAAGATGCTAATAGAGCAGCAGAATGAACTCCTGCACACTGTGTATATATTCAAAATAGTACCCTGATGAAGGTCTAACTCCAAAATATTGCAAAGTAAATGTTTTTGCAGATAAGATGGATTGTATGAGCTCATTCTGCTATTTCAGGTTTGTTCATCCTTCTCCTTTGCAACTGTATTAAGAAAACAATAAAATAACCTCCTTGTCTTAATTGTGGTAGACCACAACAACTGAACATGAAAAGACACCCTACACCCTTACTCAATATATGAATCCAGCTACAGTATCTTCAGAGACTTTTTCATGTTTCCTTCAATGAGGAGCAGTGCAGAAGCTCATTTTTGTTCATCACCATAATCTTTTACAATCTTCCCTGTAACGGAGAAGATGACTTCTTCAGCATGAAATGCATTATCTGATTTAATTCATTCTTATCTTTTTTCTACTTTAAGTCTATTATAGACTGTAACAATATAAATTCCCTTTGGTAATATTAAATAATTTTCCAATTTCCAATTTCAGTTCCAGTACAGTGGAGATTGAAATTGTCCTCAAAGACAAATTGACATGTGAGGTGTGTATGAGTATACAGTAGTGGCTCTCACAACTGTATGTTAAAATCATTTCTCAGATGGCTATCATTAAAACCACTGACTGATAATTAAGTAATGCTGCTGTTAAAATTCAACATTCTGCTTGGAAAAACTTGGATCTTGATATTCACATGGATGTTATTCTTACACTGACCACCCACCTAAACCTAAACATATGGGGGGGTGTCACTCTGCTTTGGTAGCAGACTGTTCCAGCAGAACAGCAGGGCCCCTTAAAAACCACTTTGAAAAGGTTCAAAGAAAACAACAAAGATTTGATGGGAACTGAGGGGATCTGTGGGAAGTGAGCCCAATCCACAAAGACCCCACCTCACAACCCACGCATCCCAAAGAATCCATTCCTAACGTCAGGGTACCAGTAACTCCAGCATGCCCTCTGATGTTCTTTGTCTCATATTTTACCCTCATATTAAAATAGTACCATTAGCTGTAACTAACTCAGAAAAACATGCTCCTCTCCCGCTTTTTCCTCTCTCCATGTTACTTCCATGGAAAAGGACAATGTGACTCAGATCCATTCCCGCAGCTCAAAGTGTCTCTTTACGGAAAACGTGCCTGTGAAGTACATTCTCGTATGTAAATACTTAGATTTCTCTCACAACCCAGACTTGTGAGTCTTTGGCTGTTTTTGTGGTAGTGTGATGGAAAAGAGCCGCCCCGTCTGTTTTCATCCAGAAATTTGCTATTTCAAGGAGATCCGGCCATGGAGGGAATGTGACACCTGCTGGGTGAGCCATGTGTGTCCTTACCAGTTCCTGTGATTAAGTGCGCGTTGTCACTGGGGCTTCTGGCCCGATGGCCCCGTCCTCCCCACTCAGCTACTGTTTAGTGGCGGAAACACTCTAAATTCTTACCAGACTAATAACACTAAACAGTGACACACAATTATTTTAGTTTGTTTTTCCAACCCCACAGAGCCATTCCAACATTTCTAGGAGGAAAATCTTTTCTGCAGACGGAAAAAGGGAGAGGTGTTCATTTCAAGAACACAATTGAAGCAGAGACTGCAATACCAAACAGACCAACAATTTTAGTCATTTCTGCTGTGAGTGAACACTGTGAACTTATTTGTCAGTCAAGTTTGAGAAGACCCACTTCAAAAACTCCAGGGATATGTCTCTAAAGTCTGATATGCTTCACCTTCATTTTATTTTATTTTATTTTTTTCCAAATTTGCAAGTCCATCCTCCTCTGTCTACATAGTTTTTATGTCTGTTACATAAGCTGGTTAGGTTGACGTGACGGTAGATCGATACCGGTGGTATATGCCAGTCACAGACAGGTCAGGGTAGGTTGAGCCCTGCTGATGTCACATGCACTTTATTTGCACTATTGGTTTGCCCTGAATATTAATCCAAAAACATGCATGCTTTCATTTTACTAATGAAATTAGTTGGGAAGATTACATGAAGGGCTCATACAGAGACAAAGCAAAATCATTCACTCTGTAATTTGAGAGCCAGTATTGATTTATCAATCTGCTCGCTTTAATCCTATAACAATCACAGGGAGGCTTTGTTTTCCATTCGTTTTAAAGCTGTTTCACCTTTCATCTAAAAGACTCATTCATTTCCAAAAGTCTGAGGAGAGTTTTAAACTTGTATGTTGTGGAGGAACTTGTGTGTAAATGTCATAAAATGTTCCAATGCAACAATGACAGTTTTCAAGTATTACTGGCCCATTACTTGCCCATTTTTGAGTGAACTTAATATGTAGTCTTTCTTATCACAAGGTGTTTATCCTTTGTTAGATAAGCAACTGGAAAAAATATAATAGAAATGAATGTTGTGGGCACCAGTGTGTCTTCTTGTATCCCCAGTGTCATGGCAGCATAGATGAGGCGAGCACATTTGTTCCAGAGTAAGCTGCTAATGAAAAGGTTCCTTTTGTGCAGATTTGCATTTGAAATAAGAATTAGAGATATAAACTCATTTAAAATAAGTTTGAACTAATTTGTGGAAGTTTCGATTCAAAACGCTATTTAACAAAAGTAAACATCTGTCAACTAATCACGTTCATGTTTATAGTAAACTGTTTTGGATCATCACATTATACCCATTTATGTCACACCTTCATGTATCTTTGTAATAAGTTTCTGCTGCTGGTGAACAAACATGGCTTCTGTTTTCCTTTGGTTGCATTTTTTTTTCTTTAACAAACATTTAGATGGTCATTACATACATACTCTGATTTTTCTCTGATTTACTCTTTTTTTTAAATTCATCCTCAGCTTAGCCTTAACTTGTCACACTTTGTTCTCCTCCGTTGTATTTTTTTTCTTTTTAATCTCAAAAATTCAAAATGTACAGATTTGTAATATCCTTAAATATGTTTTTTTTTTCCAGGGAAATCAAAACTTAAGATAGAAGCAATAGAAAAATACTGTTAGTGTGGATAATAAAGTACTGTGGAAAATGTTGCGGTTGACATTGTTTAGCTGAAACAGACAATTTTAACATGAAGAAGGATTTCTTAAGCTCTTTTCTCCCTGAAAATGTTTACGTGTTGGGTCTGTGCTCCGGCAATGCTCCAAGTGTTGAAATAGCTTTGTTTGGTTGATTTGATTTGTTGTAGTGTGTTTAACTTAAAATGCACAAGTACCATTTAAGCTGCCCTTGACTTTACTCCACCAGTGTCGATTGGAAGGAGAGGCAAAGTTCGTTACAAGCATGTCCAAACAGTGAAGAGAGGTTCCGCTGTTTCTTGTTTGAATTGTATGATGTAGCATGTGTGGGCCGTAGAACATGTGCTTCTTATTGCATGTGAGAGACACACTGGTTTGTGCGAGTACAGATAACATCTCTGGCATGGAGGCGCCGGTTGGGCAGTGCACCTCTGAGCTTTCCTTAAGGCTAAATACAGGAAATGAGCACTAGGAAGCGAACCAGATCGACTCAGCTGAGTCGTTTTTAACAACGATCTCAGTTTTAGAAATTCTGGCCTCTTCTGCATTTACTTTCCTCAAAAGCCCCTCCAGGAAACCTCTTAAAAGATTTAGAGGTACTTCTGTCCTCCCACTGCACAGATCAGCAAGCTTAACACTTATCTTGCTTCATTATTTTATTACAATTTTTTTTTTTTTTTAAAGATAACTCCTGTAGTCACAATCATCAAAAGTTTGGTGAGATTGAGTGAAGACCTACCAGTACCAGGGTCACTGTAGTCGCATTTCCATTGAGCAGCATAGCTGTCTTTGGGTCGATTCGGCACAGTTTGGAACAGTAAACTCTGATCTAGCTTGCATTTCCCCTTCCTCATATGGTGCTCATATGGTTGCAGATAACTCTGCCATTTAACAGCGTGACATCATACCTGTGTGTTTGAGTATCTCCAGTCAACAAAATCAAGGAAAAAGAATCTAACTTGACTAAGAAAAGATAAAAGTGGTGGTCATCCAGCACATTGTATTCTTTCTTCTTTATAAGAAGAAGCTGAATTATAGTTGAGAAATGACTTTAGGATGAGACATTTTGTGTTTATGTCTACGTCACACGGAGGAGAAGATCCTTTGTTGTCTTTTCAGCTGACTGCATTGTGAGCATACTTATATCCTGGTGGAAACAGGATATAAGTAGCCACAATGAAAAATTATATTGATCAAAAATATAGCATAGATTATACTCATATGACCTGGTCATGTGGTACCATCTTGACATTGATTGTGTGTCTCTATGACCCAGTCATTAGTTGCATCACTCATAATGGGAAATGAATACTCTCCTATCAGTGGAAGTTGTATCTATATTTTTGTGCACAGGGATAGTTTAGTGTGTTTGGTAAGCGACTGACAGATGTTGGTCAGAGGTGCCTGTGGAAGTGGTAAATTCCTCAGACAGCTGGTGCCGGCTGTTAGCATTCCTTGTGTCCATGTGTGTCGGAGAGAGTCTGAGGAGAGGGAAAGTTGTGTCTGCAGCTCTGCCACAGCAACAGGCCAAATGAAGCCAATTAGCTTGGCATTACTTGTCAGAGGAAAATCTCTGTTTAGGTCTATGAAAGAACAGCTGCCATGTCAGATGGTGAGGACATATTAGAATAGCTCTTCCAACAGTTACTGTTTTAACTGCCAAAGCTTATTTAAGTTGTTAAAACTGTTAATGATCTCTTTAGTCTACACACTGACACTCTCTGTACTAAGCTTAGTTTCATGACCTGTGTGTTAATATATGATCTACCTGTTATAGTTTTTTTTTTATTTTTTTTTTTAGATGGCTTAATTAGGTGTCCAAGTAGTGTGTTTAACATTGCCTCTATTCTCGAGTTTGGAAAGGGCATTAGCAGTAATTGTTAATCATTAACCCCAGTGCAGTGGTGAGTGGAGTAATCTAATATTCCTTGGAAAACTGATCAATCATCCGGAGCTGCAACTGATACTTACGTCTTCTTTTCACAAAAAAATGCTATTTCAAGTGCAACTTACTTTTGCTTTGGAAGTCTAATTGGAAATTGATATTTAGTATTTGTGATAATCTAGTTTAATTATTAGGAAGAATGGATCGACTCTCCTCGTGCGTCACTAATTTGCTACAGGTTTCTCACACTAGCCATCAATTGATTTCATGGTTGGTTGTTTTGTGCCATGGAAGAAAGACTTGCTAAATGAATGATCTAAAAAGGAAAATGCAATCTAGTTTTACATATCCAGTAGTAAAATTAAATGTGCATTCATTAGGCTCAGTTCAGTTTTATTAATATGAAGCCAGTCACAATGAAAGTTATTGCAGGTTTTCTTCACATGGTGAATGAGGTGAAAGTTGGGAAATCTGCAGCCGGTCTTCACAAGTCCTCTTTGCAGTCAGAAGAAATGTGCTTTTTCTCATGCAATCCATCCAAAATATCTCCAGAAGACTGCCACGTTCTTTAAAAGCAAAATGACCAAATGACCACAATCCACACCACCACCATTCCTCTGCTTCTCAGTTGGTATGAGGTGTTTTTGTTCACATGCTGAGTCTCTTTTTAGTCAAATGTCTTTAACTTTGTTCTAGTCAGTATGAAGCACTTTGTTCCAGAAAGTTGTAGTTTCTTCAGATGGATCTCTGCACACCAAAAGACACAGTGGCATGTTTTTTTTTTTTGTTTGTTTGTTTTTTTTAAAATAGGGGAGGTTTCCTCCAGGTAACTCAAACCATATTCTGTCTTTTTATTTAATTGTACTAACATGAACATTAACATGCTAAATGATGCCTGCAAAATCTCAGATGTAACAACTGCGATTTTTAGTAATGCATGTTGTGCTTCTGGTAGAAATGAAAAACTGTTATCTGCCAGTGATGTCTGTTTATTTCCCTGTCTCTTGGGATCTGTAATGCTCCACTGCTTGACCAGCCACCAGGTACAAGGCCCTGCAGATTTCCTCTCAGCCACATCATGGCATCATAGCTACACATTATCAAGTGGAATTATTGACTCTGGTACAGTCGGTTAGCAGAGCCAATAAATCCTAAAACAGTAAATGTGCCTTCTGTGTATTTTCAATGTCGTTCTGTTTGTTTTGTGCAGGCTTTGGAGGAGGCCCAGATAGCCATTCAGCAGCTCTTTGGTAAAATCAAGGACATTAAGGACAAAGCAGAGAAATCGGAACAAATGGTACACACATACATGCATACATACACACAATATATAGACAAGCACAGGCATGTTAAACGCCTTGGAAAAATGGTTTGCTGAGACTTGTTACAATAGAATAGGACAGGAAACTTATTTATAAAAGTCAAGGTAATGCACCATCCATGAATGATTCTGCTGCAAACATTGCTGTTTTTTAATCAGTCAGATTTGTAGGAAGGTCAGAAAGATGGGTGGAAACAAAAAGGACGAGATGTTAGGCCCTGGGGCTCTGGCAGGCTCGTCCTCTCTCAGAAATCAGAGTAGAGAAACTGTCTCCTAAACCAGCATATGTTCTGTTCATTTTGCTTATTCATTTCTCTTAAGTCCTGTTGGCTCATCCTGTAAACCACTCTCACATTCATTCACCTTGTTAGTGTTTGTTACTTTGCCATTTCTGTCCTTGAACTCCCTCCTGCCATTCATGCACTTTTTTTCTTTTTTTTTTTTTTTAATATCTGGATTATTTACCCACTCTGCTTGACTTGTTCCTGCACAGGTCAAGGAGATTACGAGGGACATAAAGCAGCTGGACCATGCCAAGCGCCACCTTACTACTTCCATAACCACCCTCAACCACCTGCACATGCTGGCAGGGGGGGTTGACTCTCTAGAGTGAGTACATTTGAAAACTCTATATGCAGATTCCTATGGCTTCCCTAAAGGAACTTTTATTTAATCGTAAGGAAATTATCTTAAATGTATGATTAATTTATTAACTAGGTGATTCTAGTCCAGAGCAGGTCTTCTGTCAAACTGTGTACCATAAAGGTTCAGCTGTATCAAAGCTTTATTCCAGTTTCCTTTGCTGAAAAAAATCACTGGCCTGATTCAAAAGCTTCCCTCTGCACAGTGCAACATTCAATTTAATTGCAGAACAATTGGTCTTAGGCATTATTAACTATAAGATCAACATTTCTCTGCAATTCCTAGTGACGTGTTGGAAATGTGTGTGCTACCTTAATTGAAATAGGGCTGGAATGATGCTAGAGTAAAAGCATGTTTGCAGTGTTGGTTTAAAGTTTGTGTCACAGAAAATGTAAAGTTGATTTAAAAAAAAAAATATTGTATGAAAAAATAAAAACATGGATGTGTCTCCTTTTGTTCCAGAGCAATGACCAGAAAGAGGCAGTATGGTGAGGTGGCCAACCTGCTGCAGGGAGTGGTTAATGTGCTGGAACATTTCCACAAGTATATGGGCATACCTCAGATCAGACAGCTTTCAGAAAGGTAACCAGGTTGCAGAAAGAAAACACACACACACACACATAACATCCACTTGTGTGGTTATGAGCGAAGTTGTGGTGTTCATTGTTCAGTAGCCAAAGGGTCTTGTCTCTGCCTCCGCAGCTTGTTTTTTCAAGCTGTTGAAAAGTGGTTCCAGTATTTTGTGAGGTATTTTGCGTATTACATCCTGTTTATGCAGATATACACACATAAAAGACGTGTTCCACACATGCAGGAAAACACAGGAAGGAAACTCGCTGAATAGGCTGTTGTTATGCCAGCATTTCTTCCACTGTAAGAAAGCAAGGACAGATTTTTCAGAGCGTGTTTGTATCTCCATCTGTACACTTACTCGTGTGTGTCTGTGTGTGTGAGAGAGAGAGATATATAGAGACAGAGAGAGAGAGGGAGAGGGCGAGGTTGCCAATAGTAGGTGCCAACAATATGCTCTTAAGAGCTGCTGTTGTTGCCGGGTTTAAAAAATGAATTGAGAAAAAAAACTGGATTTAACTCAGCAAAGAGGTTGGAGCTGGAAATGACTGAAGTCATTAATATGCTTTAGCTTGTAACAAGTTATTTAACTCTAACTAATGCAAAGAGGAGCTTCCCATTTCTTTTAGACTGTCAGTATTCACATCCTGTGGTCGAGGAAAAGATGTTTTACAAGAGTCAAATAATTGGTCTTTAGGGGTAGGGTTAAATTATTGGAGTTGGTTGAAGGCAGGAAGGATAATGGTGAACAGTCATTTTTGCAGAAAAAAGTAAAAGATTTCATTAAATTGACTGATTGAGATTGTAAATGTATTTGATGAAATTCAGTAAATGAAAAGCAATAGTGGAGTTTACGGCAGTGTTTTATAGTGAAAATAAGTATTTTTCTACACATATAATTCAAAGACGGTTTAGCATATTGGATCTAAAAAACTTAAGAAAACTGCTCAATCAGTGAAGCTGTTTGGAGGAAAAAAGGCTTTCAGTTTGGTGGGAGCATAAAGATTGGAGTCTGGAATAATTGAAAAAGGTTATATGGTCTTATGAGTCCATTTTACCCTGTTCCAGAGTGATGGGTGCATTAGAGTGAAAAGAGTGATGAACTGATCAGTCATCATGGCTAGCACCTACCATGAAAGCTTATGAGGGCAGGATTATAATTTGGAGCTACAGATGGTCATGTCGTGTGTGAGCGAAATACGTGTGGCCAAAGTCAGACGATGACCTGAACATACTTAATTACCTTTTTTTCCTTTCTCATTGACTTTTTTTTTTTTTTTAATTTTCATAACCTTGAAGTTCAGACTTTAATCCATTGATAATGTTTGTTTGGAAGGTGAGGGTCTGACTCTCCAAACATCAATACAAGCTTAATAAAGTGAATGCAAATCTGGACAAAAATAAATGTAATTGCATAAGCTTATTAAATCAATCCAGCAGCAAGCATGCGCTGTCATCAAAGCTCAAAGTGGACCAACAGAATATCGGTGTGTAGCTCTTTATTTATCTGGTGATTTTTGTTCACTCATGAGTCACTCAAACAAATCTCTGAATGTTGTCTTGTTTCAATACACACACAGACACACACAGAAGGTCTTTTGTTATCCTGTTTCCATTAATACTAATATTTTCCAAGAAGAGAATCAGTTCTAGACATATGGTTAGCTTGATGTTCAAGTTCAAAGCAGCACTCATCCCAAAAAATCAAAAAGGATGACCTTTTGCTGTGTTTTGACCGAGGTGTGGTAGATATTGTTCATACCAAGTAACAGCTGCATAGAAGAAGTCACTGCTGGAGAAAAGGATAAGAGGAACCACAGGGAAGGAAAAGATGGAAAGACAGGGCCAACAGCTAGAGGCAAATGTTAAAAGTAAAATTGAATACTTAAATCTGAGAAAAATGGACCGACCTTGGGAGATGCCTAATAATTGACAACTTATCCAGTTTGCCTGAGAGTGAGAGTGGCATTAAATGTGATTTAAAAAAAAAAAAAGGTTTCTTGAGGCACTGAGTGCATAATAATTGTATGTTCATAAAGTATAAATTTATTTTATTGGATGCTTTGCAGATGTTTGGATGCTTCCAGCAGAGACTCCAGCTGTCACAAACTTTGATTCTTGCTGTCAGAAACAACATGCAAGTCACATTTCTCATCAAAACCCCAGGAACCCTGTGCATGTTCCTTGGAGAATTCACCCCCTGCTCAAAGCAGAACCATCCATAATAATTCATAACATAGTGTAATGAAACAAATGAAATGGGTGCATTTTGTTAAAAGCCACACCTATGCGGTTATTATAAAAATCAGAAAGCAAATTAGCTGTGAAGACCAAAGTTACTAAATTTTTCAAGACTGTACAAATACTTGTAGTGTTAGATAAGAAATTTATGTCCCTCAATTAAAAAGAAATTGAGGGACATAAATAGAAATAAAACATTCAATAACTCAAGAAGCCTCTTGAAAAAACAGCAAAATAAAGTTGAAAGCAAAATACTCGAGTGAATTGTTTCTTTTCAAAAAAAAAAAATGGGAGGGAGATCTAAGGAATAAAAATGTGTCTGTTTTAAAAACTATTTAAAAAAGAAATGAAAAGAAATGTAAAACTTTAACATTATTAGAGGTACATTAACATTCACACTGGAGCTTTATGGCCAACCCTAATTCATATCCCTCCATTTAATTCAAAATAAAACTAACCTTTTGTTCTTGTGGTTCCTTGACCATGATGAAATGGAATCACCTTTGAGAGGGTTCTACTTTATTACTCATTTGAATAAATCTTTTACCCCCTCATCAATGTGTGCCTCCCTCTGAAACACGAGAAGAACAAATGTGTGCATAAACTGTGCATAAAGCAAAAGTTTTGAACTTTGAACTTTTGTAAGTGCAATCAAAATCTACTCCTGCCTGTGTCCATGTTTAGAGCTTGTGTGGATGAGGAATGTATATAAATATTGCCTGACATCAGTCAACTTTACAACTTTATTGCATCACATTGTTATTTTCACATTAGCTTTCTGTAAAATGTGTTAAGATAATAAATTAGAAATATAACACATTGTTTTGTAAAATGTGTATTACATCTTCTACCACGAGTCATAGTGATATAATGCATAATATAACAAGTTAAAACTTATTTTCTGAGTTTGCTGCTCACTCCTGTGGAGGCATGTTGCTGTCTTTATGAGTATGAGTCCTCATAAAGAAGCATCTCCACTTGTAGAGCCAATTCAGTTGTCTAAGTCAGAGAACTTACTTTGGGATTTTCTTTTCTTTTCTTTTTTTTTTGGATCCAATTTAATACCAAACCATCTTCACTTCAACTCCTTCCTCGTTGGACAGAAGACATTAATTGTATTAGTCACCTCTTTCCAGGCCTGTGGCTTGCCAGTTCTTGTCACGCCTGAATTAACATAGCAAAATAAAATACTTCTTCTTTGCTCCACTTCAGTTGCCACATCTGAAAGTTTTTCTTCCTTTCCCTCTCTTTTTTTTAACATGCACCATGTCCAAGGTAGACATGCAGGGTGAGGACGCACCTTTTACGCAGTAATAATCACCTCCAGGGATTTATGCTAATTAATGAGTGACAGGAGCATGGTGCTAATTTGTGAATGTGTGGCATCCGTGAGTGCACACGTTCTTATGTTCAGTTTTATGCAGTTCTATGAAGACTTCATTAATTAGGCTCAGTGTGTAGTTATCTCTCTCTGGTCAACCAGACAAATGTAGCTAACAGTGCATAAAATTAGTGAAGAAATGATATCAACCACTTCATCTGCTGCCTAGTTGGAGTGATGTCTGTCCACTCACTCCTCTTTATGATGCACCATTGTTTTTGTTTGGGTGCTTTAGTGGGTGTACCCGGTGATGGAGTGACTTCAGATTTTTAAATGACTTGAAAAATTAAAGCTGTTTTGAAGTTTTAGTAATATGTGGCCTAAACAGGTATATTAAAGCCTGACTTCTTAAGAGTTTGTACCAAACCAATTAATCTTTTATGTGGCTGTTAGTCATAAAGGCTCTCAGCCAGAGTGAGTCAGAAAATGTATGCACACAGGGAGAGCGCTACATGAAAATGCTGTTATTGCTGCACAATGTTAAGTAATTGATTTCTATTTGTCTATGTGGTGCCACTGACAGAGTAAAGGCAGCGCAGAGTGAGCTGGGTACTCAGATCCTGGCAGATTTTGAAGAGGCGTTCCCCTCTCAAGGCTCCAAGGTAAATTTGTCAAGTTTTGTAAAAGCCCTCATTTGGGTTTTCTTATTTTCTTAATCTCCTTCTTTTAAATTGTCCCAATTCACTCCCACAGAGACCAGGTGGACCCAGTAACGTCCTGAGAGATGCCTGTCTGGTGGCAAATGTGCTTGATCCTCGTATTAAACAGGAGATCATCAAAAAGTTCATCAGACAGCACCTTTCAGAGTATTTGGTTCTGTTCCAGGAAAATCAAGACGTGAGTGCGAAATTTATAAAAAAAAAACAAAACAAACAAACAAACATACATATAT
>JAOWBL010022374.1:10888-21690 GCA_028564865.1 Zenarchopterus dispar
ATTAAACCAGTATTAAACCATATAAACCAGTATCCTGGACAGTCATGTTCATTTCAAAGAGAATGTCCTCTGAAAATGTTCTTTGAGACGCTGTCTGGGGTAACAACATGATCCTTTATGTTTATAATAAAACAGGCACGTAGATATTGGATTGTTTATCCTGGCTGGAGGAGCTGTGAGCAGCTGTGGTGACCTCATGAAGCAGCTCCACAGACAGCAGCTCAGTCATGTGACAGCATTTTCCAACTATGAATAACAACGGTGGCGTCAGCGTCACGTCCTGAAGTCTGCTGACTTACATGAACAGTCGTCTCAGAAGTCAAAGAACACAAGTTTCAGAAGAGGAATCTGAGAGAGAAGGACAGGAAGCCTGAGTGTGGCAACAGTTAGATGTTGACAGAGTGACAGTGGGAGTGAAAGCAGAGTTTCACTTCTTATGTGGATGAAAACGATGAGCTGCTCTCCAGCTTTAAAACTACACTAATAAAGCTCTGCCGCATAAGCTCTTTACCAAGCCCAGTCACAGAGCTGCGTCAGGTGTTTCACTCTGAAACCATTCATGTAAATGATTTCTGCAAAGCTGAAATTAGGAAAAAAACATAACCCTCCGCCCTGAGCTGCTGCTGCCTCTAGGACAACTGGAAGAAGATGATCAGGAGATGGTTTCCACCTCAATGATGCTCAGCGTGTTGTTCAGCTCTTTGCTGAGTTCCTCCTTCTTCTTCTGCTTCTCCTCCTCCTCCTGGCTCTTGGAGGGGTCTGGTGGACCATCGTAGTAAACACCAAAGCTCAGGTACACCTGCATGGTGCTGAAGCGGTTGTGGAAGTTGCTGAAACACATCTGATAGAAACCTGGAAAGGTCAAAAAGGAAAGAAAATCGCAGTCAGAACACTGGACACGTCTGCTCTCAAGAATCTTTTTCTTTCTTCTTTGTCTGGTTATCTGAGCTGAGCTGAACAAAACAACAACAACATATATTTAGAATAGAAAACTCGTTCTCTGTGGTTTCATTTGAGCACTTGTATTGTCCAGACCTGATCAGGTGACTTCACTAACATCATCTGGGTTCACCGTGTCCAACTGGTAATTATCATCGTGCTCCATCTCAAACTCTGACTGCTATCAGAAGTATCTCAAGCCTTTTGCTTTTTGATATACAAACCTGTGATATATGTCACCAGTAATGCAGAAAGGAAACTGTGAATGGTGAAAAATTGCAGATCGATTTCCGATTGAAAGTTATTCTCTCTGTATTCTTGTAACTGTTCTAAAAAACCCAAACAACTCAATAAAAGATGTCAAAACATTAATGGATCAATTCCTGGTGTCCCATCGGAGCGTAACCTCACACACACAACAAAACAAAATCATTTTCATCTGATGATGCTGCAGATGTTGGTGACCGTTCTTCTACTCCAAAGATCTGCTGCTGTGATGTGGCTCAGCATCGTCTTGCTTAAAAATATGCAAGACCTTCACTGAAAAGGATGCCTGCGAGGGAATGTTTTTGCTCTGAAAGCTGTTCAGCCTTTAAGGAGTGATGCTTCCAGCCAGATGTGCCAGCTGTTTGTTCCACAGACACTCATGCTCCTCCATGCATCTCATGTCCAGGTCATCGGAGCTGCGGACCTTTGAGCTGATAGGAAGCCGGATGGTCTTCTCCTCTTTAGCTCGGAGCTAGACAGTCAAAACTAACTTGGATTTGTCCCGTTTCTTTGCCCCAGTCCCTTTTAAATGAGCTTCAGCCCACACCAGCTGTGGTTCTGGGTCGTGGTCCTATATCTTCATCCTTTGAATGACGAGTCTTTAACCTGCATTTGTGGATGGCAGAGGCTTTTATTGATCATATCCCAGTTTTGTGGAGACTTGTTGCTGCTTCAAAATAAACTGATATTTCTTTCATGAAACATGTCTGACTGGCTATTGATCAAACACGGCTTCATGAGGTTCTAGTGTTAAGAATGGCAGCTCCACACTGTTTAACAGCCTTTTACTGGTGCAGCTTTTCACGCTTGAACTAGATTAATAACTGGTACAGACTGATACCTGACTCTTTGGCCTTAAAGTTGATTTGTCCCTTTGCGTCATCAACCTTGGACACCAAGAGACCGCCGGGAGCATTGACAGTGACAGACAGGTGTCTGTCATGGCCGATTCCCGTCACCCACTGGACCTGCAAACAATCAATCACGTTTCCTGAGGGATCGATACGCTTTCAGCAGAGCAGCAAATCAAGATTCTCTTAAATCCTTCTTACGACTAAGATGGAAGCAGTTACACGTCTCGAGTGAAAGTTTCATAGAAGAACAGCAACTTTGCTTCCATCGAAAGTCATTTCAGCCAAATTCCTAAAAGTGTGAGAAAACCAAAGATCTCCGGGTCCACTCGGTGTTTGTCCTCACCATGAAGCTGAGGTAAAAGGTCTCTCCGTGGTGAGCAAAGTGCCAGAAGCACTCTGTTCCAGCAGCGGGAAGCACCACGGAGAAGTCGTACTGGTCGGCGCCCCAGAACAGCTCCTGGTCTGTGATGCTGAGGTGGGGACTTGTCTGAGGCCCGCAGTGACCCAGACTCCAGAACAGAGACACCAGAAACCACCGGGGAATCCTGTACAACATGTCTGAAAACAGGAACGAAGACTCATCAGGGATGTTGCAGGGAGAGGGAAGGCCACGTGGAAAACTCAGAAATGATTAACTGGGACAAACTGGGTCCTCTGTGGTGGGAAAAGTGGGCAGCCTGCACAGATGGAGATAGAAAAGTAACGCTGCACCCTACACAACCACTGCACCAACAACTAGTCAAACATGAATCCTTCACGTCTTCTCACCGAGGCTCAGAACATGTTTAATCCTTGAAATGATCTGGTTTCCTGCTTTCATTTGCTGCTACATGGTCTGATCATCTCAGTCGCACTTACAGGCAAACACAGTGTGCTGAAGCTGATAACACACAAACACTTGTAACATCCTGACTTTTTATGGATGCACCCAAAAAGTAAGTATTCACAGTTCCGGTAGAAAAAAGGAGGGGAACCCTAATGAGCTTGAGCACCTCCTTAACAGTCGGCTGGAGCTCGTCTCTACTGCTGAGAGAAAACTCTGGTTCGATGGTCATTTCCGGTGACAGAGATTCATGCCATCAGCTGAGGCCTGGAAACAACCCCACACCCACGCTGACAGCAGCCCACCTGTCAACTCACTTAACATCTGACTGAGTTTGGGGGGGCTTAGTGGTTAGCACTGTTGCCTCACAGCAAGAAGGTTCCTGGTTCGACTCCCGGCAGGAGTCTTTCTGAGTGGAGTTTGCATGTTCTCCCCGGGTACTCCACCGTCCTCCCACAGTCCAAAGACATGTATGTTAGGTTGACTGATGATTCTAAACTGCCTGTAGGTGTGTGTGTGTGCGCCTGTTCGTCTATGTATGTGGCCCTGTGATGGACTGGTGACCTGTCCAGGGTGTCCCCGTGCCTCTCGCCTACAGTGGGCTAGGATTGACTCCAGCAGAACCCCGTGACCCAGTAATGGATTCAGTGGGTACAGAAGATGGATGGATGGACATGAGTTTGGAGGTGTGGTTTAGAGCGACAACTGATGTTTCCTCATTCAATTTCATTCTTATTCATATAGCAGCTATAATACAAATTGTTTCTAGACTCTTTCCAAAGACCCAGAACATGACCCCTGATCAATTATTACATAAACAATGGCAGATAAAACCTCCCCTTTAAGAGGGAAGAAACCTTGATCAGGACCTGGATCATGAGGTGCTGAGGACCAGCTGGGTAGAGCAGGAAAAGAGAGATAGGAAAAAGAGGATGAGGAACAGAGAGTGGAGAGACACAGATATACTGTCAGTGGTACAAAGGACACTGACAGTAGTCATCTGTTAAATGAAGAACTAAGAGTTTTATCTACATGTGACTGATACATGGTTGGTTGATGTACTACAGAGACGACTATATAAACAGGTGGAGACAGCACACTGAGGTATAAAAAGGTCTAAATAAACTTCAGTTTCCACAAAAATTTTGTACTGGTGGAGGCTCTCCACCTCCTACGTCACTAACGAACTACAGATCAGCCTTCACATCCGTGTCTATGGATCACACTAAATACAAAAAATCTAATTACCAAAATACGTCCGTTTACCTTCAGCTCAGGTACGCAGCCAGAGTTATGAGCCAAAAAGGATTTCACAGAAACTTGCAACATTATAGTCTGAATTTCTGCTTTTTCTTTTCTTTTACTTCTAGGTTTGCAAGTTTATAAAGTCCCAATTTCTGAGTTGTCTTCTGCAACTTTTCAGGATTGTGCAACATGCTCAGACTTGTACTGATGCCCTTGTGAACACATGGTCAGTGATGTTCTTGTGACCTTGGGGTGTTTTGGGTTGTTCTCCTCCTCCAGGCGACCCAGCCAGAGCTGATCAGAGCCCAGCCTGGTCCAGATGGAGAGCTGGGTTTCTTCAGCTGTCTCGAGGCTCTGCCAGTCAGCGTTGTGGTGGCGTCTACAGCTCTCCTCCGTCTCTCTTCTTTAATGCCCCTACATCCGGACCGGAGCTGGACGATTCCAGGTCTCCAGGTGTCCTAGATTTTTTAGATGTTTCAACACAGACTCATACAAATGACCGATGCAGACCTTGATGACCAGCTGATGATGATCCCGCCATTTGAATCAGGTGTGTTGAAGCAGGGAAACATCTAAAACATGCAGGACATCAGAACCGCCCAGCCCTGACCCGCTCTGTTTCCAGTCACAGACCAGTCCTGCATACGTGGAGAGCTTCCATGGGACCGTCAGCTCCATCAGCATGACCTGGTGGTGGATTCAGCCACCAGAAACAATCTGGACTTACATGGTGCTGGCTGCAGTTTCACTGTTTTAGTTCAATCAGCCTGAATTTTTACTTGTGAATTGACAAGTTTATAGAATCAAAAATGATTTTTTTTCCTGTACACCCCCTCCCTGCTTCCCTCTCTGCAAATTAGTTTTTGCAAAAAATCTTGCAAATTATTTTTTTAAGGGACCTCAGTGGTCCCTTAACCCTGGAGAACCCAACAACCCTGTTTTTTTTAACACTAGGTTTCAGCAAAAACTGGTGGTCAAATTTGACTCCGTGGGTTCTCCGGGGTTAAAATGATATAAAGCAACTTGCAAAAAGAGGAGCACAATCAAGTGAAAAAGTAAAGGGATACTTGCAGTAAGACAGAAATGGGATTCCTAAAAGACAAAAAGAATCACAAAGTGTGAGTAAAAAAACACCATCAAAAGTACCAGAGGAAGGAGAGACGTTGGATTCTGTTCGACAGGTAAGAGGAAACCAGGACAGGAGGGACTTCCAGAGCTTCTCCAACATGGAGATGAGTCTTCCTGTTCCGGTGACAACTGGCAGGAGGTTCCACCAAAGAGGAATAGGTCTGAGACACCTGTCTGGACTTAGACTGTCTTCTACATGAGATGGTGCTTCTGGGAAGAGCATACTTTGGGGAATATACTTATTAACTTGTACTTGTGGTCTATTTTAGTAAGGGTAATTGTAGTTTTCAAACAGTGGCCATACTTGTGGTACACAAGTCTTAAAACCAAACCAGCCCTCTGACAGAAGTTAGTCTGGGATCATTTTCCTTCATAAACTGAGTCGCACCTTCATGGCGATAAAACCCAGATTGCACAGACACAACAGAGCTCTGAAGTGAGTGTGTTCATCTTGACCTCAGAGTCACTGATGATTTCCCATCACAGAACATACAACTGCAGGGTAAACTTCAATCACACGACAGCAGACAGCAGATACCTCAGATACCTCAGATCTGGAAGGTCATACTCCAGAACTTCTCACATACGAATTTTATCTCAGAGATTTTGAATTTTATTCTTTCTTTCCCTTTAAATGGCTCCACAAGGCCTTGGCAGGGTTATGTTTCATATATGAAGCAAATCTGATGATTCGGATGGTTCTGAAAGAAGAAGGAAGAGTCAACCAGGAAGCAAAGAAGAGGGTAGGGAAGGAGGAGTCAACCAGGAAGCAAACCAGGAAGCAAAGAGGGCTGGGCTCCTCAAGAGGAGCCCAACCTTCCAAAGTCATGCAATCATCAAGCTGGGAGCACAACTGACTTCTGCTCACAGGTTCGTCTCTGGTTTTTGTCTTACTAAGTACACTTGTAAGTGCTGGTCTTCAGCTCTAATTGCCGTTAACCGCTTTTTACTTTTGCGACAAGTTGTCAGCAGACTTTACTACCAAGTTGGTGAGGTCTGACAGATCTTGGATTTACAGCTGGGTCAAATCCAAGATCAATGCCGAATTATAGACCAGTTAAAAATACGTAACATATTTTAAAACCAGCTTAATCGCAAACGTTCAGCGGACACATTTCTAAAATACCAAGATTTATAAGTGGAGTCTGGTGTATGTAAGATGACCGCGCTGCTGGAAAACGAGAATCAAGAGCCGTTCATTTAAGATCAGCTGAGTTTCAGGACTGCAGGGAACCAGGGGCCGAATAAAGAACCTGTCGTCTGGGTTACAGTTCAGTGACTCTGATAGGCACTCCGAACTCCTTCTTTGTAAACTTTTTTTTCATTAGGGATGTGCCGTTTGACACTGACTCTTCGGCGCTTGTTTCAAGCACAGCGGTTCGGCACAACGTTCCGGGGCGTGTGTGAAACGGCGCGGATCACGTGGTTGATGACGTCAGAACCACGGTTCAGTAATCTGTTGGAACAGCTGGGCGCGCCGTTCTCTATAAAAGAAAAAGGAATCCCGAACCACGTTCCCGACCAGTTCTGCTCCAGTCAGAATCAGTCAGTTTTTACATCAGAATGACTTGTAAATGTCTTAAATGAAGGAAAACAACAACAAAACAAATTCTGATATAGTGTTTGCTTACTTCGTTATTCCAATTTGTTTCAGATTGTTCCATTACACCAACATCAGCTCTCATAATCAGATGACGTTGCTCTAAGTTTGAATGTGATTTTCTTGTGTCATCATCGTGTCCACCCTCTGTCTCCTCACCCCCTGTCTCCTCACCCTCTGTCTCTTCACCCTCTGTCTCCTCACCCCCTGTCTCTTCACCCTCTGTCTCCTCACCCCCTGTCTCTTCACCCTCTGTCTCCTCGCCCCCTGTCTCTTCGCCCCCTGTCTCTTCGCCCTCTGTCTCCTGGCCCTCTGTCTCCTGGCCCTCTGTCTCTTTGCCCTCTGTCTCTTCCCTCTGTCTCTTTGCACTCTGTCTCTTTGCACTCTGTCTCTTCGCCCTCTGTCTCTTCGCCCTCTGTCTCCTGGCCCTCTGTCTCCTGGCCCCCTGTCTCCTCACCCCCTGTCTCCTCGCCCCCTGTCTCTTCGCCCCCTGTCTCTTCGCCCTCTGTCTCTTCGCCCTCTGTCTCTTGGCCCCCTGTCTCTTTGCCCCCTGTCTCTTTGCCCTCTGTCTCTTTGCCCTCTGTCTCTTTGCCCTCTGTCTCCTGGCCCTCTGTCTCTTCGCCCTCTGTCTCCTGGCCCTCTGTCTCTTCGCCCTCTGTCTCCTGGCCCCCTGTCTCCTGGCCCCCTGTCTCCTGGCCCCCTGTCTCCTGGCCCTCTGTCTCCTGGCCCTCTGTCTCCTGGCCCCCTGTCTCCTGGCCCTCTGTCTCCTCAGCCTGTCATGGATTGTATAGAGCCCATCCTGTCCGCTGCAGCAGCCATCTACAGCCTGGCTGAGACTGTGAAGGCGAATAAGAAGCGCTGCTGCCGTGTTTCTGACCGAGTCAAAGCCTTGGTGGGTCTGGTGACGGCTATCCGGGAAAGACACACGGTCCAGGCGTTTGATGGGGTTCAGAAAACCCTTGAGGAACTGTCTGAAACTCTGCAGTTAGCTCAAAAGCTTATTGAGAAATACTCATCGGCAAACTTGGTGAAGCGCATCCTGAAAGCCAACAGCCACACAGACGAGTTCAACAGTCTGAACGAGCGACTCAACGACGCCTTCCAGGTCCTGGCTTTAGCTCTGCAGCTGGAGGACGGGAATGCGGTTCGCATCGTGTTTGAAGCAGTCAAGCGAGAGGAGGAGGACAGAAAAGACGGACAGGAGGATGACACAGAGCTGCAAAGATGTGAGGAGCTCTTCATTTGCCTTCAGATCACTTAACTTAAACTTGACCTTTTCCCATTTTGAGGACTTTTACCCACCATCTGTGTTCCCTAGACTGAATGTAGGCCCATGGAGAACCAGGAGAACGTTCCAGTGTTCTGACTGCCGGTGTTGGCCGAATATTTGCATAATTAAGGACATCTCCGGATGTACATGTGCTTTGTACATGAATGTTTCTGTTTCTCTGGACAGATACCACCAAGAACTGTAGAAAAGGCAGCAGCAGAGCTAGTCGAGGGCAACCCCGTGGCTACCGTCCCATCATGTACTGAGCAAATACACAGTCAACCAGAAGTATAGCTTTTTAGATGTAAATTTTAAATCAGAAGTGTTCAGCTGCTGCAAACAAAAACATCCTTTATTTAACTGTCACTTTTGAGGTGAAATAGAAAAGCAGTCATATTAAATGAAGTTCATTTTCCAGGACCATTCACCAAAAACCCTAACTTAGTCTGTGAACTAGATGCTGCACATGACTACATCTGGAGTTGACTCTAGTGTACTGGAAGGGGTTTCTGAATTTTCAGCAGATGTCTCTAGTTTTGTAGGGCACACATATCAGTTGGAGGAAAATAGGAGAAGTCCTGCCTGTTGTCAGAAAATGACATCAGTCCCCTCAGTGAAAGAGAAAGATGTTTGCTCAGTCTCCATCAATCCCACATTAACCAGTGCCTTCCACATTAGAGCACAATAGTTGTACTTAAAAAGCCACAGATTAACATCATTGTGGTGGATTAGCGTGAGGTTGTCGGGTGTTACCATAACAAATGAGAACATATGACTGCTTTTTTCTTCTGCTGCAACTCCAGTGCTTTGACTTTCCAGATCTCGGATTAATCAGAGGTCGGTGTTTCATCTCTCTGTTTGCTCCTCAGTGCTCCTGGAACATGTGGAGAACTTGCAGAGGGAACTCGAGGAAGTCAAAAGTGGTGTCAACAACATTGTGGATTTGCGTGAGTAAACTGATTTAAATATGATGGCACACACACATAATATTTCAATGGGTTTTAGTTTGGGTTTGACTATAGGTACCCCCAAACAAAGCAGCAATTAAATAAAATATGGCTTATTTAGTAAGGAAGCAACTAAAAAGGCTATGTTGCCATGGTGACAGCCTTTCATGCTTCTGGTTATCTGTTAACAGTTTGGGTCAAAGCTGAACAAGTCAAAAGGGCCAGTTGGGCTTCAGTGGTGGTGAAAGGCAGGTGTGTATCAGCATGCACTCGGTGTGTGTTAGGCATGTGCTCGGCGTGTGCTAGGCATGCATTCAGCGAGCGTTAGGCGTGAAATAATGTTTTTCACATTATTTTATTAGATTTTCCTAGGGTTGAGCTGAGTTAAGACTACAGGGCTCAAGGGAGTTGGCAGCCATGTTTCTGTCACAAATGTTGCGCGTCTCTTTATACCTCCGTCTGATTGGAGGATGAGAGCTCAGTCCCAAATGAAACTGTCCAATCAGAGGTCAGATGTAGTCTTCTCCTTCAGCTCTGCTACAGGTCCTGAAAGTGAAGCAGATTTTGAACAAAGATGATGATGATGCTTCTGCTATGAAAGTGGGATAAAGCATTAACATTTCATGTCCTGAGTTTGTACAGAGCAATTAGTTACTTCACTCTGACATTAAACACATTTTATTTGAATATTTTTTGATGTCATTCTTCATTTTCAGGTGGAATTATTTGCAACAAAACCTTATGGGTGCTTGTATGTTTTGTACATAAAGCAGCAGTGAATTATAAAAAATATAGTGATTTATGTACCACAGATTACTAATCTTTGTTCTAAAGTTCAATAAAACAACTATATCCTATAATCCCTGTACTTTATTAAGCTGTTAGTTATTTAACTGTTTATTTTTTATTTTAGGTATTCTGGAGACACAAATGATAAAATTCACATTCCAGGGTTTTCCACATGCAGTCCTGGACCTTTAGCCAGAAGTTTCTATGTGTTAATTTTATCATTTATGTCCCCAGATTATAATATAAAGCTTTCTCTCTGTTCTTTGTGGTAAAGTTTTCTTCTTTCCTCCACCTAAACAGTAACTTGTGGTTTGTGATGTGTTTTTACAGTGAAGAAGCCAAAGATCATCAACGAGAACATTCGGAACATTAAACCAGAGGAGCTGAAGTATATCCCAGACTTCCCCAGAAAGCCCTTCATGACAACGCCAACCTCAGAGGTCTATAAAGGGCGATATCGTGGCTACACGGTCGCCATTAAGAGATTCACCAACGTCTTGAACAGCAAGTCAGTTTACTGTAATAAAACATGGGTAAATAATTACACTTGACTGGAAAGAAAAGGCTCTGATTTACCAGAAGATGCATGAATTCATTTGAAGAACTAACTGCGTTACATAGTTTCTGCAAAGCTGAAAATTTGTAAGGACATGCAGGCAGATCTGTTCCCTCGTAATGTGTGCAGGATGTAGCTGTGTTATGTCCTGTTGAAAGGTTAATGGCTGTCTCTGGAGACGATATCTTCAAGGCTGCATATGTTGCTGTAAATCCTCGGGGTACTTTCCTGCTTTAAAGCCACTCTATGCAACAGTACCACTTCTCACCACACGGGGCAGCATATCACGACAGCGTTCATGGGTCAGCCCCTGCTGTAAAAAAACACAACAGAGTGTGCCTCTAGTGGGTATTGCAGGATGTGAATGTATGAATCCTCCGATGG
>JAOWBL010022425.1:0-33226 GCA_028564865.1 Zenarchopterus dispar
ATAATAATAATAATAATAATAATAATAATAATAATAATAATAATAATAATAATAATAATAATAATAATAATAATTTCTCAATTAAAAACTGCATGGAACTTAAGACTGCCAGCCACAATATAGAGGCTTTTTCTTCTTTTCCTTTCAGCTGTTCCCTTCAGGGGGCGCCACAGCAAGTCCACTGTCTCCATCTAACCCTACCCTCTACATCCTCTTCTCTTGCACCAACCACCGTCATGTCCTCCTTCACTACATCCATATACCTCCTCTTTGGTATTCCTCTAGGCATCCTGCCTGGCAGTTCCCACCTTAACATCCTTTTCCCTATATATTCACCACAATATAGTGGATAAAATATTTTTAAAAATTATGGCCTGGGAAAATCTCATTATTTAGCAGCCAAAACTGTAAATCACAATTGTTTTGAATTTTAAGATGGCCTTTGGATGACAAGCCATCATGTGACCGTGATGCACCATGCTGTTATTGTCAAATTCTAGATATCTTTATATTTTCAATCAGCTTAGTACATTAAATCTGTGAAGAGCACAAAATATTCAAAGTAGATCAGATGCACATGTGGACTTGCATAAAGCAGAATGCAAAGCTTGTTTAATTTTCATTAATAGGAACGGCTTGTAATTGAATCACCTCAAAACATATTAAAAACCACTCCTGAAAGCATACAATACCTAACATCTTGTATGCTCTTTTGGATGAGTACTGCCGCCTCATTTTCAGTGGAAAGACAATACCCTGGTATCTCTCGATGGCAATGCAGGTCATTGTGAGAATGCCTGTCACTATGGCTGTGGTCTGTACAAAGGGAACAGTCTTGCAAACCAGAACGCCTGCAGAAAGCACAGATAAAAGAAACCGTGAGGTACTGGAAAACAGCATGTAATATGCATTTGAATTCAAGCTCACTTGGCCCCAGTGAGATCAGAGGTGGTTTAAGAGCATGAGCTCGTCATCATCAGCCTGTGGGGAAATTAACTGAATTGACAGTGTGACCACCTGTGATCACACCACACTGTGATTATGAATATTTCAGACATAATGAAGCATAGAACAGAAACACAAGTCAACTGCCCTGAAAAACACTGAACTAACTGCAACCCCATTTCAGCAGCAGCAAATGCTTTGAGCTGCCTACGATCTTGCTGTGATGAACTCGGTGCCAGTTGCTTGCTACTTCTTTGTTGACCACAGTTACGAGAACTGCAACAACTCTGCAATATCCATGCACTTATTCTCCAGATGTATAGTTAAAGTAATCAAGTCTGTAGGAGTTGGATTACAGTTGTTTGAAAATGGATCTACCTCGGTGCATTTTGTAAAAAAGGAAACAGATTATAAATTGCATGTCAACATATTTCAGTGTCTACCCTCTCACACTTTTTCCATTCAGTGTTTCACTGTTTAAATGACTACAAACCACCTTTATCCCAACACACATGCACACACACATAAAATATTCATTTTCATTTTTTATAGGTGACATAGTGTGAATTTTTTTTTTTTTAATTCGTAAACCTATTTAGGAGCTACGCACTAACTACAATTCAGTAATGCAACATCAACATTTTGTTTGCAGCTTTCCAAGTGTGAAAGTATGTCATTCAGTGAGCGGTTCAGATTTGCAGGAAACTAACATTACAGGAGAATCATCTTTTCCCATGTTTATCTTCACCCAACTTTGCATCATTTTGCATTTTCTGTACCTCAGAAGTGGGAAGCATAAAGTATCCCATCAATTTCAAGTGAGCCATACTCCACAGAAGATCAGGGTGAAGTTGACTGGCTGACTCCATCCTTTAAAATGAGCTGTTGTGAGTCGCACAGTGTGTATATGCTTGAAAAGGGAGTTTTGGTACTCCATCCATGTGGTATTTTGACTAAAACATGTCACAGTCATGACCTCAGGAAATTGTGTCAACTTATATATGTATTAAAAAAATAAAATGTCTCCCCTTTAAGGTTCATCATACAATATAGTGATGATAAGATTAATCTGCCAAATGTATTAAAAGATACCTTTTTTGTCATCATTGTGTGGTTGTGCTGATCACAACAACGGGACACAGGAAAGGGGCTGAATCTAAAAACCTGTGTATAAAAAGTAATTGAAATTGGATCTCACGACTCAAACCCTGGTTTATGAAAAAAAAGACTTTCCTGAAAAAAAAGAAAAAATAGGAATGCCACTTGGGAAGGCTTCTCTGGACTTAAGGAATGAGCCCACTGTCATCTTTTTTTTTTTTTTTAATGTTACACTGAATTTAGGCCTGCTTTTTTTGTTTGACTTTTTGTCGTTGTAAAGTTCCGAGATGTAATAAGAACCCCTCCCTGTTCCCAATAAAATTCAACCTTGATACAGTACCTGTTCATTTTTTAGACTGTGGAAGTCACTCAGAGTAACAGCTCTTGGATTTAATCAATCTCGAGCAATCTCTTCTGCTGGGAGCTGACAACAGCTCAACTTTTTCCCAGGACTATCTTCAACAGTTTTTCCATGTCAGCACTAGCTGCACGAGTCTTCATTATTATTTTGACCTTATTCAACATTCATCATAACCAGCACAACTCTTCCCCATTGCAGGGGTTTCCTTTGGTTAAGCATTGCAACTACCAGGAGAGCGCTCTTATCAAGAGGCAGAGCTTGCAACAGCCCAGTACCACATTGCTCTGTGCAGTGGAGTTTAAATTTTTATGCACAACAAAGTATGTCGTTTCTTCATTCTTCTCTGAATACATGTAACTCATTAGCTACTCCCTCTCTCTGCCACAAATCTCAATCAGGAAATTAGTTTAGGTGGCAGGCAGGAACCACAGGCAGTTCACTTTTCTCCTGCTGTTTATTCCCCGAGGTTCAACATCAGCATCACCTCTCATTTTTCTTTTTTCTTCTCTCCAGTAGCTTTGGGGACACACAGAGGCTTATTTGTCATGTCCATGTATTGACTCCTGCTGTGGTTTTCTTGTTTCTCTAAAGATTTATCCCCAACAGTGATCTGGTGTTTTGTTTGCTTCCTGGGCGACATAATTTGAACTATTTGCTCCAGAGCGTGTGAATTTTGTGTAATATACTGAATTAATGACCTGGCTCTGCTCCATTATTCAGCTATACTTCTCTTGAGGCTGTAGCCCATTATTGTGCGCTTCTTCTCATCTGCAGCCTCGCACGTGTCATTCAGTCTGAAACCCACTGCTCATTTGAATTGATCATGCATTTTTAATGAAAAAAAAAAAACAATCAGAAACATACTTGTAGATGCATCAACATTTAAGTTCAAACTCACCGCCAAACCACTCAGAAGAAATATTCTGCAACAAAGTAAAAGGTATGCAGAAGAAAGTGATGAGCAAGTCGCTGACCGCCAGGGAGCAAATGAAAATATCCGTCGCCGTCTGTATCGCCCGCTTCTTTACAATTATGTAGATGACCAAACTGTTTCCAGCCAGAGCCAGGACAAAAATCACCACATACATGATGACGAATGTGACTTTGGCGCTGTACGGTAACTCGGGGATGTAGACCAGCGGCTGGATGTTGTAAGTGTTGATGAACTCCTGGCGGCTCAGGTTGTAGTACTGGAGCATCTCCTGCAGCACTTCAGGAGTTATTTTGGAGGAGCCCTGTCCCGAGTCTGTCGAAGCCGCTGCCATCCCTGGGCTGGGTGTTTTTGTATCCGATTTTGAGACGAGCCCGGTTCGGGGGAAGGAAAGAAGGATGCACGGTTGATCGGACACCCTCTCTTGAACCTACAGGTGCGTCTGGATGCTGCGCCTTAGAAGGACCAGCTGCTGTCGCTGCTGCTGCAGCTCTAAGTTTCTCTCTCCTTGGATGTGAGCGTGCGTGTGCGCGTGTGTCGTGTGTGTGTGTGTGCGGGGAAAGGAAGGGATCTGTATCCTTGTGTGTGTGGAGTATTCATGTATGTTATCTGTACGTGTCTTTGGGTTAGACAGCCGACACCTCCCCTATGGACACTCATGACCCCCTTCAACTACTGATTAAGTTACTCTGTCCATGCAGATATTAAAAATACACCAATTAATCTCATAAACATCGGGTCTCGAAGCATCAGCCTTCAGGACTGAAAAATCAAGCCAACTTCCAAGAGCCCAAAACTGTAGTTCTCTGAGTGGCCACTTGGCGGACATCCTTCATGCATGTTACAACCTCAACATGAAGCAGCACAACCAATTACAAAATTCAAATTTCATACAGAACTAATATTTATTTTGGTATCAAGAAATACCATCAGGCTTTAGTGGTCTCCTGTGTCACTGAAAACCACACCAAGTAGCTTTGGACTCCTGTCCATTACAACGTCTGTGTATCATGTTATGGTCTGTGTGACACATCAACAACAATGAAACTAGCTACAGCAGACATTTATCATGATCAATAATAAAAAAATAAAAGAGTGACTGAACAAGAGCAAATCTTAGTATCATAAAAGTAATTTAATCTCCATGGCTGTCGGGGGAAAAAAACAAAAACAAACACCTTTTCTTTTTTGCTGCTTTAACAGATTCAAGAAACATCAGTCAAGCTTGAAAGAAAAAGCCGCTTTTGTTCTCATAGTTAATTTGTCCCATCATGACAACAGCATGAGGGTTGATTTTTATATCTGATTAAGGTTGCAGTGCCACAGTTGGTAGAAACTTCTAAAATATTGCTATGGCAGCTCATCTGAATGCATCCAAAATGTTAAAGCTCATGACCGGGAGCCCCTCAACAACCTCCAAGGTAATCCTTAAAAGTGTATTATTGATGGATGTGATGTTCACAGAGCTTTAAGAAACAGTTTGTTCCCAGTGTCAAGGATTAAACATTGAAAATTCTTTTCAAATTAGGCCCCGTTCAGACCTTTCATTAAAATGTAGCTTGGCATGTGTTCTTGGGTGGTTGGATCTGACCTTCCTGCTCTCCATACAAATAAACACACACATCATTTTCAATTCAAAACACCCAAAGCGCTATTACTTTTTTATCACCAAAGGCAGCAGCCCAAAATACTACAAGTATCTTGCAGAAAAGGAAACAAAGACAAAGAGGCTTTAAATAACAACACACAAATGTAAGTACAAATGTAAACAAGGACGTAATGACAGACAACATCCATCCATCCATTTTCTAGACCCGCTGAATCCATTACTGGGTCACGGGGGTCTGCTGGAGCCAATCCCAGCCCATTGCAGGTGAGAGGCAGGAGTACACCTTGACAGACATTTACATGTAAAATCAAATGCCATCATCCAAGCTGATGACTCTAATTTAGTAGTTTAGTCTTGGAATGGGTCCTGGGACGTGTTTGTATTCAGGCCATGAAGACAATGCGGACACAAGTGTCCCAGACCACCTGACAAATGTATCCGAAGAGGCTGAACCTGAATCTGTCCTGGAATGGGTTTTGTCCTTGCATTAGTATCGGTCGCTTGTGATCAGATTTGCTCGGGATGCCTTTTAATGCAAGGTGTGAACATGGTTTAAGTGACCCTGTTCAGGATGGAGTCATCTGTTCTTCTTTTTCTACTGTTCTGGGTTTGAATGTTGTGGGGCTCCGTTTCCAGAACCACTACATCAGGTCCCACATATTTTACATATTTATTCACACTGTTTGTATTATGTTTGGTACAAATAGGCCTGGGTTATGCAGTATTCATGAAATTTAAATTCTGAACACTCACATTCCCTGTTGTATTGCAATTAATGTGACAAGTGAGTTATATAATGGATGTGGATAGTGCCCTCATGTTCTCAGTCAGGTGCAACCCTTGCATGTAACTCCTTGGCTCAAAAACACAAGTTGCATCTCCTAATACAACCCTATTTCTTTTCCTCTGCTAGATAATGAATTAGTCTGGTTTCTTTGAATTTGAATTACAGACATCAGTACTAACGGACACACAAGAAACTGTCTTAGAATGCCATTGGCTAAAACCAGTCAAGGAAACAAAGCATGTGATGAAGGCAGAGCGGTAACCAGGCCAGTCACAACAAAACATGCAAAGTGACATACAGAAGAGTGGGAACACCAGTGACTGACTGCTCTCCATTTGGTAGTAAAAACTTGTTGATCGAAGCTGTTATTAGTGATTGTGCAGTCTTCGTTGTGCTGAATAGTGGCTCCTGCATGAGTAATTGTATAAATTCAGCCCCCGCTCCTGTGCACTGGTTTTGTTGGTTCTTGTACAGGTGGAAATGGCTTTCAGCTGACAGGGAAACCAGACCCATGTTACGAGAGAGTTCTTTTTTAAATTTTTTTTTAAATCAATAGATTTGGCTGGCCAGGTGCAAAGCTTGAGAATTAGAAAGGCAATGCATAGAACAATGGGTGAAATCATGGTGGCTACAACCATTCTTTATTTACCATACTAAAACAAAATATCATTCTTTCTGTTAACCATTTCTTCACCAGTCTGATTCTATGTTTCAGACTCTGTCTTGATGGAAAGGCTGACATATCTAAGATCTACATTATGGAGTCTGCCTTATGTTTCTGTCCTCTCCTCCAAAGATTATCCAAAGCTAAAAAAAATCACAACACGGACAGTCCTGAGTAAATACATTTTCAATTTGTGACTATTTTAAATATATTTATCACTTTTTCTTGCACATGGCTGGTTCCAATAAAGACAAACAAATGAGGGTGAGACTTCTTTAAGACTACCTCTGCATTAGAGTGGAAAGTTTTAATCTGAAACTTAGCACCTCAACTTGGTGTTGTAAAAGATCTCTGTCCACATCACCATAAACACATAAGTGGCTTTGTTCCACTTGAAACTGTCTTCGTGGCAGATTGTTTGTATAATAACGGTATTATAAAATGCAGCAAATAGCTGCACCGATACAACAAGGTCAGCAATGCTCGCTGCTCTGCCATTTTTTCTATTTATGCTCTCTTTGAGAGTCGTCATATCTTCGTGCAATAGTCATGTAGTATAAGGTTGGTAAAATAGGATATGTAATGACACTGAAGTGAATCTATGTCACTATTTCCAGGTGCTTTCAGTTTTGTTCTCTCACATTAGGCTGCATCAGCTGCAAATACAAACTAATACAGGGTTTTGCAATGGATCAAGAGCTTTTCATTTTTGAGGGTCAAACTTGACCCTCTGTATGACAAGGGTAAGCTTAACAAAACTTTCACATTTTAAAATGATACACTTCAAAAACTCATTTCTATGTAAGAAGAAAACTTGTTTCAAGAAGACTGGACTATTTTGTCAGTTTTCAGAATGCTAGCCAAGAAAAATGTTCTTACACAATGGTCAATGATTTTTTAAATTTTTTTTTTTTTTTGCTTAAAATAAAATAATTTTGACTTGACTTCTAATAATGATAATAATAATAATAATACATTTTATTTACTGGCGCCTCTCTACACTGATTGAAAAAGATGGCGCCTGTGGGTGTGGCTGCTCGTCGGTTGCTCTCCCTCTGGTTTGGGTTTGTGCTGCTTCGCTGCCTTGACAATTTTGACCAGATTTACAGAATATTGTGCTTATTTCTAGAGGGGCTGTTTTTGCAGTGTACCTCGCTAGTGTTGACATAGCTTTAAACATTGAAACAAATACTCAATTAGCTTTTATTAAAGCTGTCTTGGACAAAGATAAAAGCTTTTTGCCATCAATCATGCGACAATATGAGAGAAATTTAATGTAATATACTAAAATGTAATGCTTTGATGAGGCTCCAGAAGACCTGTGTGTAGGATTAAGTTGGTATAAAAAAATGAATGAATGAATGCTTTCATGATGCTTTTCAGTCAGTGGCCAGGCAACCTTTTCAAATGATAAATTCTGGAGGAAAACACAGGCAGCTTGGATAATCAGGGAAGCGCTGGACCAACAAAAGCAATCATCCATCCATCTGTCTTCCATACTCGAGAGGCGGGGTAGACCCTGTGCAGGCCCTCTGTCCATTTCAGGGCTACCGAGAGAAAGAATAACAAACAGCCATCAACTGACACAGTCACAGTGATTTAGAATCATCTCCTGACTTAACATGCATGATTTCTGACTGTGAAAGGAAACTAACTATCCTCGGGCATAGGGAGGGAAAAGCCCCCAGCAGAGATTCAAAGCTGCGTCCATGAAGTGACAGGGTTACAGCCCACAAACAAAAATTCCTTACAAAAATAACTGGTAACAAGGATTCCAAAAGAAAATGATATAACTTTTAAAAATCCTAGCATTCCTCAAGAAGAAACTCGTTACACTTAAAAATCAGTCATCCCCATTGCATTTCAGCTGTGGTGATTTAGTACAGCACAATTATATAACCCACAAATCAAAAAAAGGGGAAAATTTGAGAAGATCCAAAAAAAAGATCTATGAATTTTTTAGTGATGCAGCACAGAAATGTCAGCAGAACTGTGATTTCTCTGATTTAAAAGACTGTAATATGACTTATCAATAGATATGTGTCACTGATGTGGACTTTCTCTTAAATGTGCAAATGGATTTTGCATTCAGCTTCATAGATCTAGATTGTAACATTATTTACATTTTTTTTTTATTTATTGTATACTCATAACCACACACTCTGAAAAAAAAGAACAAACTCTACAAAAGGTGCTATAAAGAATAGAAAGAAAAACTTTTGAATGTTTGTTACTTTGATGTTAAAACGACTTTCTGAGTTTCACAAATATGTGCTGCTTCAATAACGACGGCATGTTGCAAACCCCAGCTGTGCAGGCGGCTCTTCAGTCTTCTTATCCTTCTTCTTTTGGATAATTAAACTCCACAGCACTCCTGGAAAGTCAGAGCCGTTCCCACCCCTTGCCCTCCAGCACTACCTCTTTACATCAGCTGAAGTTGTGAAGGATAGATGAAAGTTCTGTCACGCAGGTGGTCCTTAACTGTCGATTGCACTGTGCCTAGCAAAAAAGAAAGAAAAATCACGAGATGTTTTCCACCTATTTATGAGGAATCATAACTACTAAAGCATGCTTTGATTCAGGGAAGTTTGAGAATCTTTAATTGTATACAGTCTCAATCACCATTCATTTTAATCTTAGCCATCAGCATCTCCAATGCATATCTCATAGCAAAACTGGAGTTCATTTCAATTCATTTCCTTCAAGCTTTGTGCATGGCTGAAAATATTTTTGGGAGAAAAAACAACAACATATTTTCATAGTCAGTCTTCCTGCCACACCCTGCTGCTGATCCTGTGAGGGTGTTGGCCATCATGGTGAGGGTGTTGACTTCTCCGCCTCTTCTGCTATCTCAGTGACAGCCCACACTTTGCCCACTTTGGTGTTGAGAGAGCCTGCAGTTAAGACACTTTGGTGTCTCAACTGCAGTTGAGTTGGAGTTGGACTGCTGATTTTCTAGCAAATCCCCTGCACCCACCTCTACTGAGGGAACAGTTGCAACCCAGCCCTCCTCCCTATATTCAGTTGCCAAGTTGGAGTATTTAGGCCTTTTAGCTGTTGGTACCCCTTTTCTTCCAAGAGACTACAAAGGACCTTCCAGATCACTATGACATCCCTGAAACATCTACCCAGGAAGGTGTCCGTGGGGCATCTTCTACATCCAGAAGAGCCTGTTGTGACAGCTGGTTAGGATATACCCTAACCAGCTCTTAGGGTATGTATACAGTTGCATATAGTGTTGCAGACCAGTCAGTCTGAATAGAATATTACAAACAGGTTGTGCTCTACTCACTCTAGCATGGCAATAACAGATATTAAGCTAAAAAAAATGTATTTCTGTGAGATACAGCAAGAATGTAATTACATGCTTCACAAAAGCACCACCCGTGGCAACACTGATGTAAAGTGTTACAGTGAAATGTGCAAGTGGTGGTATTCATCTTGAAGCTGTCTGTGTTGTGAGAAACACATTCTATAGCTGCTGCTGTATAAATAACATTTTTATTAATATTTCCAGGACTGCTAAAGTATCATCAGTATACAGAAATTCAACAAAAATAGCCATGAGAATGTAGCCCTAAGGCTACATTGTAGGGATACAGATCTTTTTTCTGTTATCATTCACTTCCTTGCAAATATATGTTTCCATAGAAACTAGATATCTTTGCTAAACAAAAACTTTTACAGACACATTTATGACAGAACACTTTATGTTAACATATTGAATTTACCTAAAGTATAGAGATATTGTATAATCTTACGTCTAATAGGAACTCAAGCACATGAGCAAAATTTACAACATCTACACTTTTATTGTGAATATGTTTTTTTCCCCAAAAAAATCAGTAGAAGTTTGTTACCAGGAGACAGTACAGAGAAGTAAATCCACAGGGATCAATGGGGTCAGATTATGAAAAAAAGTAGGATGAATTCTGACTTTTGGGGAACAATCTAACATATTACAATGATTGAATATAAAGTGTCACCTAAGCACCACAATACAGTTCAACTCATTGCAGAAGGTTCTTTTTCAAGGGAGTGGGGTGTGTGTGTGTGTGTGTGTGGGGGGGGGGGTGTATCACTGACGTTTCAATACTTCTGCTGAAAAAAGTCCTCTAAATACCCTCTTACAGCTACAGATTCATAGTGACTTGGTATCATTAGACTAACCTGACACCTGCTGCAATTCAATGCTTATACTGCTTCCAGAACAACAATTTGTCTTCATAGCTCAGAGAATGTGAAGATATAACTTTCACGAGTCCTGTCAGGAAGATTAATGTTTGCTGAAATCAATGGACAATATTGAAATTAAATGTAGATCCCTGTAAGCTCTCTCGTGTGCATGCACAGAATAATATAATGCAAATGAAGTTCTAACAAATGTGGTCAGCACTATATCTGCCTTGATTTGCTCTTCAGTGTTCAAACAGTGTAATTTTTGACTAGTCATCATAACTTGAGCATGGAGAAAAAACATTAATATGCGAGCCACTGTTGAAAATCTGGACGAAATGCCAGTTGATCAACCTCCAAAAACATGCGACGCTAAATAATGAGTTGTGAAACACCGATTTGTGGCGCGTTCTGTCATTTTACGTCTGACCAGTGGGTGTCGCTGTTCAGCTTACTCTCAGTTTATTTGAGCAGCACACTGATGAATCCATTTTTAAAAAAAATACTTTGCCAAACACTACATCGTCTGCTAAAAAGCTTAGTATACCTTAGTTAATATGCCTCATACCTAAATTGAAATCAAAATAAGTTACAAAGTAGTCCAATATTTTATTGTTGCCTCTAGAAGCAGAAATGTCCTTAAATATTTTAATGACTCAAAGCACAAAAACTGTCCCAGAAGTCATTTCCTGTTGGAAAACAATGTAGGAAAGACACATGTCAAAAAGTTGGTATTTTTGTCTTTAGTTTTGAAGAAAAAGACAACATATTGGCATATGCCGTTTTATTATCACTACTGTCCTGTTAGTTTGACATCCAGTATTTATAATGTTACGTCCACTTACATGATTCTGACATTTAGTTACTTATCAGGTGCTTTTATTTAAACCAATTTATAGCTAGCATATGTAAGGTAGGACTGCAACTTTGTGGTACTAGCAATCATTATTTGGCTACCATGTAAGACATGATTACAAGCTGAAGAAAATTCTTGGTGAAATGTACTTTTAAGGCCAGGAATCTAAAACTGCTTCTTAAGAAATAACCACATATACTTATTTCATTATCTGATAGCAATGACAGTGATGAATGAATGAGTCTTTTTTTAAAAAAAATATATACATGTATGTATCCTACTTAAAGGCAGTATAGCTATTAACGTCTGTGGAATGATGAATTTGTCAGGATGGGCAAACTGATGCCAGCCTCCACAAACACACATTTGTGAGGTTATAAATCACCAGTAGATCAGTAACAGTGGCAACAGACAGCAGCGATGCTATAGTAGTTACATGGTGGCAGTGGTTATAACTACAGAAACTGTCCTAGACGTAATTTCCTGTTGAAAAATATTGTAAGATAATGCAGATGTCAGGTTTAAAGATGTGTTGAACCCAAAGGCAGGAGATCTTCTGATTGTTGCCAGTTTATGCCCAGCAGTTTCATTTTCATGTAGCCACACCCCCAGATTTACAACAATCACTTCATTTATTCAATCAATTTATTCACTTCCTGTTCTGGCTAATATTTCCAGCGCTTTCTCTATTGAGTGACCAGATGCTATACAAATTAATCTGAATATTTGAATGAATATTTTATTAAACCCCAAAGAGATATTATATTGTTGGACTATAAAATGAAAATAAATACATAGAAACACAAAACAATTAAAATTGGCTTTATGTATGTAAGCAACTTTTCTAACACTTGCCTTATTCCTAATCCTAATTCAGCTTTCAAATCAAGCCTTAACCAAGCCTTAACATTTGGAGCTCATGTCAAATCATTGAAACTACACTCAGTCAAATTCTATTGTGACCTTAAACACATAATAACCTTTATATTTAACTGCTGGAGCATCAATCTGGTTTGAGCCTAATCTCACAGTGGACTTGTTTCAATTATACTTGAGTCAAACCAGAGCATAAAAATGCAAACAACAAGGGTGTCAGAAAGCCATGTTTCATGATGCTGGAGTAGGTGTGTCAGAGCTGTCTGTATGTGTGGATGAGTTCAACTCCAATGAGCAGAAGTGAAAGCGCAGGACAGCAGCATTCTCTGTGGTTAACCCAACAATTAACTGACTAGAAAGACCGCTCACCTGTGCTGAACATAGAGAAAGAGACAAACCAGCAGCTGTGTTAACCACCAAACACATACACGGATATTACTGATGCGTGACAGTGAAAAACTCCTCATCTTTGACAGCCAGATACAGGAGAGGGTTCACCAACAGATTATATTTCTAATTTGTTATGAGGAGCCGTCAGGGACATTATTCCACACACCAGTGAAACCAAACTCTCACATAGTGCATTGAAATCTTTAACTGATACAAAAAAAAAGCACTCTCATAATATTAGAATGATTATACTCACACATACAGCTGAAATATACAAATTCTTCAGCTGATTGTTGCACATTCAGTTTAAAAATATTCACATGCATCTACCCATGGGAAATCATAATACTGTTGTTTTGTTTTTGGCCCTTTATTGTTTAAGGTCAAGGCTAAGCCAAAAATAAAATAATAATAATAATTATTTAAGAAGTGTGGGGGAAATGCAGTATTTAGGTGCACAAATGTCAAGAAGAAACTGCTGATATAATGATATAAGGTGCCATTTTGGATAGACTTCTCTCCTGAAATGTGCAAAGTGTTTTTGTTGTCCTAATGTTCTGTTAGATCCAAAAATCCATTCTTTTTTAATATCTGTCTGGAGGTTCACAGTTCACAGTTAATATAAAAAGTTGCCTGTTATAAGATTTGTGAAAAAGTAGAATAACAGATTTTAAGAAAAAAAGAAACCCAAACAACAATCAATAAACACTATAATCAAGGGAAAATGGAGAAAATAAACAGCAAACCTTGAGAGGCCTATCAAAACAGCTGCTTTAGTAAATTTTCAGCAAGAGCCAAAATAATGGAGTGATTTTATTTTCAGGCTTTGCTGCCACAAAAAGGGGAGAGGGGGGCATTTTGTTCTGTAAATGTTAATAAACATGTTAATACAAAACCACGGGGATGTGAATGGAATTAATGTCTCATTTTCTCCTGTAATCCACTTAGAGCCTAGATCGAGCAGGTGCTACATTTTTGATTAATTGCAGGTGAGATATGGCTAAGGGCCAAGTATCTTTGAAAATGTTGCAATTGAGTCTTTCTAGTTTTAACAAGGACATGGAGGGGACCTATGATGAAGGGAGAAAAATGATCAAACTCTATAATGATCACAGAGAGAAGATGAAATTGGGAAAACAAACATGAATATTACATTAAGTTGGGGCACATCAGGGAGGATGACAACAGTAAATTTCACAAATCCACTGGTGTGAGTGCAAAAGGCTCCTGGTTGATCCATCCATGTTGTGCCTTTATTCTGCCCGGCTGTGTTGTGTGAACCAGCGCCGTTACACCTCTGATCCGAGGTGCATTGGGGGCAAATTGAACTCTGTGTGAGTTGACAACAGGGAAATGGGTAACAGAGGCCCGATGATAGCTGTAAACCCCACACAGAGGATAAAATCAGGCCTTCATGGGGCGCAGACCACCTATAAACAAATATCCTACAAATTAAAGATCCAGCAGAAAAAAAAAATCAGTCATGTAGCTATTCAGCTGCTGCTGTCCTTAGAAACCCGGAGGCGTGGCCACAATTCAGCCCCTGCTCACCAACCCAGCATCTCCCTCTTGCAGCTGTGGAAGTACCACAAATGCCAGCAATGATGGCAGCACTGAGACCTGCACTTCTTGGTGTGTCTAACTGGAACAACAAAGCAGAAACTTTAGTTTTGTTAGCTCTGACTAAATAAAGCGATGAGTGACCAGAAATATTTGAGATTTGTTGCAGGCTGTTGGCAGCAAAGAGGAGGAAGGAGACCGCTTTTATTTTGCAGACGGCAGACGTACCGGGGAAGGAATATTGCGTCTTTGTGGGATCACTGTGAATGTACAGCACAAGAGTAGAGGCTTAATGAAGAGGGAATCTTGAGTGCATCTTTTTACTATGATGTCTATGTGAAAGTAGGTTAAGACAGATGTCACGGTCAGTGGCTTTCATTCCAGTGCACTGTTGAGAAAGAACCACAAACAATAGATTCAAAGATCACTACTCAACCACATAATTTCAAACTTCCTCATGTCAGCTGAGCACACATCATTACAAACTATAGGCATCATATTATATTATTGTATTATATAGATAACATTATAACATTATTATGTTATATAGAACCTATGTGATGTATTTAAAATCCAAACAATGAAATAAAATTAAAAAAATTAAAAAATGTACATATGTAGAAACAGCATCAGAATCAGAATCGCTTTATTGCCAATGCCAGTAAAGGATTGAAAGAGACAAAGCAATGCGCCAGAAAAATGATGTATAATGAGAATAAATAAATTAGGTAAAGTGTATTAAAATATTGGTCTATTCATGGTGATTGCCAACTAAAATTAGATTAATACACTTATAGAATACACTTTCTGGAAGTATAATAAACAAATAAATGAATAAATAAAACAGTAGGTCACAGCTAAAGAGAGACCCACTGTTCTGCAAGGTTGAATTTATTCATTTAGACATAATAATTCTCCTTTAGCCCGTCAGCAACCTTCAAATTAATCTGTTGAAAAAAAGAGAAAGAACTCTTTCATTTAGTCAAGATCATCTTTAACAAAGAAGATAATAAATAGAGTAGGCTGATTTCTTTTCCATTTAATTTATCTGCTTATTTGCAAAAAAAAAAAACAAACAGAAAGAGAAACCACAGGGAACTGACAAGGAATGAATATTATTGCTGACATAAAAACCACATCTCTCCTTAAGCATCACTTTTTGATATTAATGACGTAGCCGTGTGACACTGGACTGATATGGATGACAACATTCTAATTTTGCTGAAAAATACTGTTGTCAAGACGCCATCATACTACACGTCAAAAATCAAATAGACAAATGTTTAAAACAGCCATGTCTCTCTGCTTTGGTCCTTGTCAACGTGACATCATTTGCTGGCATTTTGGACAGGACTGTAATAGTTCTGGGACACAATCTCACCTGCCACTTCTTTTCAGCAGTAATGAGCTTCACCAGGGGAAACAACATTAATCAGGCATGTGATTTTACATCTCTTTGGAAAAATCCAGCATTAGGTTGTCTTCATCAGCATCCCATGAACCAGACCACCTGCATGACATCCTGGCTGGTTAATGAGTTATCAGACTTTTTTTTTTTTTTGGTCAGGACTGAAATGTCTCATTAACTGAGTGACAAAAAAAGATTTTCCTGGTGCTTTTAGTTTTTAAATTTGGTACAGATGAACAGCACTCGTTGATTAGACTTTAGCTTAGATTGACTTTGATGAGCCATGTTTAACTTATGGTGTCTAAGAGCGTCATACTAAATCCACATTAATTTGATCATCTGTTGCTAATCTGCTTTTGTTTTGTCTTATTACTCGGGATTATCTGAAGCTGTAATGTGTTCTCTGTCAGACACAATAAAGCTTAACATTAGGGATACACAGTTTCATGAGGTAATACTAAAAGTGAGCTTGTTGGATATGAGTGCATCTGTAAAGTCTCTGTTTTTCAAACATCCTTAATCAGCTTGTTTGAGGAGGAGATGCCGCCCTACATGTTCTTTTACTCTTTTATTTCCAAACACTTGCTACAGAGAGACGAGGGAACAACGGAGTCTTCTTTGGAGCCGTTCAGATTTCGTCTAAAGATAGCATGGAAAAACAAAGTTCACAGGGCAATCCAGATGTGAAATATTTATCATGTAGCTCCTGTCTTTTCTAAACACAGTTCTTTGTCATTGCCTCCCAACTATCAACCTTTCACTTTATTAACTTTTACCTCACTGTCATCTTTACAACCTGTCCAAACCACAAAGAGGCCATGGAGAAATGCAACAAGAAGTCCTTGGCCGCAGGACTCATTTGGCCCTCATCTCTGATGGTTGTAGGTTTTTTTTTCTGTGCAGAAAAAAAGTTGATACACAATGACCTTAAACTTCAAGAGACTAAACAACATCCCTGTTAAGAACAAGGATCTCCTGCCTTCAATCAACCTAATCTCTTCTTCCTTGTTTGAATTTCACCCAGTTGGACTTAAGGCTTATTAATACTCTTGGTCTAATTGTTAAAACATATTAATATTCATATTAATACTCCATGGTCCAACTCGGTGCCTCTCAAGATTTCTGGTATCAGTGAAGGTCCTCTGGCCCACATCCAGGTTCAGGATTTGCAATTGTGGAGGAGCCCTCAGTTGTAAGCAAGATGTGCACAATATACATGATGACATGCAGGCTTGTCAGTCTGATGGCAACCACGATTTCATTGATAGAAAGTTTATTTTTTTTAAAGAATTTTGATAAAGTTAAATGCTTTTCCAAGTAAAAGCCTTTTTCAGAGGATCCATCTGCTTTTTAAACTGTTGCATGATCAGTTTCACATATAAAAGAGCCTATCTGTAAAAACTAATAACAGAGAATTTTGAAATAATCTGAATTCTTTTGTTAAAGTTTGGCTGATGGGTTTTGACTTTCTGAAACTGGAATGGATTTGGATCAAAATATCTTCCATAATGGTGTTTTTAATTCTTATTTGTATCTCTTACATGGAGAGAACTTCTTTTCAGTCTGGAGACACTATATAAAAATGTAACTATGATTCTATCAAAAAGCATCTATACTTCATCATCTGTGTTCATCAAATTTTGTGCTTGCTTCATGGTCACCATGGCAACTTGATCTGCTCTAACACACTGATTGAAAAAGATTGTTTTCTTATTGCAGTACTACCTACGGGGTCACAAAAAGCAAATTTCCTCACACAACATCACTTAAGGGCCCACACATGCACACAAGACATGAAACAGCTGCTCAGGTTTTCTCGCTTCCTTTCTGTCGAGGTGACTACGAGTGTGGATAATTTTCCACTCATTCATATTCTATCAACACTTGATCTTTAATACAATAATAAACTGACTGTCAGGTCAAAATATAATCCAATATCTGCCTTTCCTTTAATTTATTCTGCATCTTTAAAGTACACATTCATGAATATACTGTGATGGGGCTATTTGCTTTCTTTGTACATTTTTCTTTCAGACCTTGATTAACCTTTTATTTAAGGCCATTGTGAAAAAGATTTGATTTAGGCTAAGACACAAAGCATGTGAGTAGGTAGACAAACATCTACACTGTCTATTAATACTATCAGACTATCAACCAAAGGCATCCAAAATGCTATGCAGCGGAGTAGGAAAGCTGGTGAATAGCTGTTGTTGGTTTTGTTTTGTTTTGCTTTCAGTGTTTAGGATTAGGAATAAACCATGTAATGGACTGGCGACCTGTCCAGGGTGTCCCCCTGCTTATAGCCTGTAGTGAGCTGAGACAGGCTCCAGCAGACCCCAGCAGTACAGGAACCAACAGGTATAGAAAATGGATGGATGCATGGATTAGGAATATCATAACTGTGGCAACAACAGACTCTTTTCCAACGTAAACCACATGAGTCTGGTCACATCAATGTCTAATTCCATAATGGAAGCAAACCTCACATGTAATTGGCTTTATTTACATTTTGAACTTAGGTAAGAGTCTTTTCATGTTGAAAAATGTTTCTTTGCTCCCACCTGCTGCAAGTTTCTTTTTTGTTTTATGTTACCAGTGAGATGAGGTCGTGGTTTGATTTCCTCTCCTGGTGTCAGGATTTGGATTTAGTTTTGGTGTTTCCGTTAGGATCTGGGTTTGGTTTAATGTTGGCATTCTTGAGTCTTGTTTTGTTTTCTTGCTTCTACTCCTCTTCTGTTTCCTTTGACCTCACTTCCTATTTTACTTTGAAGGTCTGTCTTTGTCTTGTTATATTTTGCTGTACTTTTCTTGGCCTCATCTCCCCAATTGTTTGCACCTGTGTCTCATCAGCCTTGTGCGTATATCTTGTCTTGTCTTCCCCTTCCTGTCTGTGTTTTCAGCCTGTCCATGTCTCTTCTTTATACAGCCATCTTTATGGATTTTCTTTGTTTTCTGTTTGAGTGCAGGGAATTCTGTCTGTGGGTGTACATTCCCAATCCCTAACACCTGGTCTTTCCTGATTGTCAACACCTGTGTCTTGTCAGCCACTGAGTGTTTGCTAGGGCTTTTCTTGTCTCCTTGCCAGTCTTTCTACATGGATCGCCTTGTGGATTTGATGAATAAAAGCACAATAATTTGCTCTGATATATACTTGGAGCAGTCCATCTGTATTCAGCTTACATTAATGGAGATATGTATTTTGCCTTCTCTGATTGTGTGTGTCAGTTATTGAAAAGTGGAGCTGAATGATGACCACTTCCTTCCATTTGCACACCATCACTGAGTGAGCACACACATCACACTAACAATCAGAAACAAGACAAACATCACATTATGTGGAACAGAGGTTACATTCAGGCTATCTTTCCAACTCATTCACCTTCTTAGTAAAAACAGTTTCAGAAGGTAAAAAGAGGTTGGCATTTTAATAAAGGTCTCGTGAGCACATTTCAATCTACTTCTGGAAACAGCTGATTACTTTGGTTCATGATTGCAATTATTATGAGATGTACTCATTTATTTCTTTGTATTTATTCTTTGTATTTAGTCATATGGAGGTAATGGACTTGTATAGTAATAAATTTTAAAGTGGAAACTGTAGCAGACATATACCTGAACTATAAAGTAATTCATGGAGATAGAACAGGATCTTTAACAGAAATATCATAAACTTCCCTTGTTAATTACCAGGGTTAAAGAGAAAAGTCTTAATAGATTTACAGAAATCTGTTGGTTTCAAATATGGAAAGGACTTAAATCTAACTCAAAATGTGATACTTTTCACACTTTCAAATAACAAAAGACTGAACATTGTAAGCAAATTTGTAAATGATTCTTTTTGGCATATGTGGGTCAAGAGAATTTTTCTTAAATCTGTTTTTTTTTTTTAATTTCTCCACTCAGTTACACATCATTTATCACCATTTTTATGAGCTGAAGAATATTTTATAGGTCAAGCTACCTATAAAACAAGTTTGATAAGACAACCTTTAAAGATAAAGACCATAAAAGTCCACACTTTTTTGCCACTGATATTGAGACAGAATTTTCATATTGTAAGTTTTCTGCAAATTTGTATTTGAAATTGTCACTTTGTGAATTCATTAATTTTTTAAAGCCACTTCATCTTGTTCAGGTTTGTGGGACACCAGAGGTTATCCAAGCTGTTGAAGGGTGGGAGTGGGGGGAACACTTGGTCCAAATTATTCATTTTCTCATTAAAGATGTATCCAATGGACAAATATACATCTAAATGTGAATTTGGGATATTTTCTAGTACAGTTAAGAGAGTATAATCCATTATATTATGAAGACAGTACAGGAAGACAGATCATGGAAGGTTATTATGTAAGCAAATCTGCTTAAAATCACCAAGTAGAATAAACAATGCTTTTTCTGAAAATAATCTTTTCTTAATTTAAAAAAATATTTATTTCTTGAATATATTGCATTTGTTTATAATTTATTTTATTGGGTATATTTCTTATGTGAAAACTGAAAGCTGCTGTCTTATTAAAAGCTTTACAGTGTTTGTCCTACGGTTTTATTTATTTATTTATTTAAAACTCTTTTCACATTAAACATAAATGCATCTTCAGTTTCCTTAAGTCCTTAGACTACAGCTACTAGAAATAGGCTACTTGACATTAACCCTTTAGATATTTCAGTTGCCATCATGTCATGTGACCCTTCTTGTTACATGTCTGCAAAGTTGCCGAGGGTGCGTGTGTCTTGGAAGCAAAACCTTGAACAGCATTCATGTCTTAAAATCCAAATTCAAACATATTATTTTCTACTAAATAAATATGTCCAAATCACAAAAAAATAAAATTTTTGACCAGGTCACAAGGGGCTTCAGTCTGCTGTCTTTCATGAATTTTGTTTGAGGTACTCAGTAAAATAGGTAGATGGCAGCTGCTTTGCAAACATAAATCCTCTCTAAATGACCTGGTTGAGTATTTCAGTGCTCAGATGCTATTGTTCAGTTCAGGTTTCTTAGCAACAAAAGCAACACTGAGCTCTGAGTACCCGTGGATTTCAGCTGGAGTCTTTTTTTCAGAGGTAAAGTATAGTTATTTTTTTCTATATTTGGAATTACTTTCAGAAAAGTGTCTTGGGAGAACATATGGTGCTTTGAGGTCTGAGATTGATTAAGTTCAAATAAGGTTTGTCTCTCTCCTTGTTAACATGTGCAATCAGAAAGTTATAGATAGTAATGTTTGAGTAGCTTTCTAAAAGCTTTTCTTCCATCATGTTTAGGCAAATCTTCACCTGTCACTCAGAAATGTTGAGAACACACAGTACACGCTCCAGGGGGTCAACAGGAGAAAGCTCCCGCAATCAAATGAACCAACTGTTTGCCGCTCGGTTTAGTAAGATGCTGACGCAAAGCAGTCCATGCTCTGACGCCATGAGTCAGCACTTGTTCTTCTCCCGACACAACCCTCATCCCAACAGGGTGAGGCATATTCAAGGTGAGCAAGAACACATCTCCTGTTAAAGTGACCGCTGTGTAGTAAAACTGCTTTGATGGGTGAGTCAAGCCTACTCTGTGTGAGATACATGTAAAGAGATGAGAAAATTTAAGAAATATACTCACACACACACAAAATAGTGCTTGCTCATTGACACTTAAAGTTAGACCCAGACTTCAATAATGAATTTTGTCAGAGGATATAAACAACAAAAATAAAACAAACATACAAAAAAAAAACATAAAACAGATATTCACACATGTGTATATATAATATACATAACATACAGACATGTACATACATAAGCTATTAAAATAATATAAGCTACTAAGAAATAGATTAAGGAGGGTACCTGAGGGAACTGATTAAAACCAAAGTATTAAAGGTAGGGTAAGAGATTTACCTGATTTGTAACTTAGAATAATTTTTGTCCTAATAACGGAATATGTCTCATGATTACAATGTAAAAATAAACAAACAAAAAAGATCTTAATACACAGCCCTGATTTGTTCTTGTGTCAACAGACATGATGCTGTCCAAAAAATATGTACCGTGTCTTTAACTCTTTTTTTATTTAACCTAAAGAAGAATCCTTTAAAAATCCTGATTTCATGTGATTCACTTCCTCATATAAAATATGAATAAAAAGTTTGTATAATTCTCTTTAAAAAAGTGGCAAGTGTGTGTAGGTGTACCTAATAAAGTGGCTAGTGAGTATATATTATACTTTCATTTTTTTATTTTTTTTTTTTTTAAATATTACATGAACAAGATGGTTATATTATTAGTGGAGAATGGGTTGAACCTTTGAGATTCTCATGGACTCTTTCAGTCTCAACAGGGCTTCTGTATGTCTTCGGGGTATTGTTTTGAGAAACAATATCCCTGAGGTTCACATTCATGTAATGGTCTATGCACTATCACTGACAATAAATGAAAATATGCTCAATGTGTCCCTTCATTGTATTTAGTCTTTTTTGTAGCCTTTTGAGAAATCTTGTACAGATATTAATAATATCCCAACAATGCCATAAACTATGATCCTAACCCCTGAAACTTAATGCAAACCATTAATCTTATTTAAATCAATGCACAAGAGAATGGAGATTATTAATGGGTTTTATTAGTAATCGCAAACTTGTGGCTTCTAATGTTTTAAAGGAATAGTATTGTCGTTTGCTTTTGACAGAAAAAATGATGAAAGAAAATATGCTGTCTTCTAAATGGAGTAGATAGTGGGAACTCAAAAGGGAAATCAATGGAAGAATGTAAATGACATGAGAAATCTAAAAATATGTTGACACCGCACATAAAACATCCTCCAATCCATCAGGTGTTTAATGAGCAGCATGTTTACTTTAGTATCATCTGTTTTGTTGCTCCTGATAGGACTTAACGGCAGGCCTATTTGCACAGTGAGAGATGACTGGTTGGTTACCTCTTCATTTTATCCTCATCCACTTCTCAAGAGCAATGTAACCAAAAAACCAGACAAGACACCTTTTGCTCTTCCATGTGCTCCACATCTTTACGGAGCCGGTGGGAACAAAAGCAAATCAGGTATGTCACCATGCGTACAAACAAGTCTTCTTTTTATGTGTGAAAGTCAGTCATCATATTTCCATTTTATTATACAGCATTTTTCTCTGAGGCATGGAGGGATGAACTCAAAGAACTTGCAGCAAAAGTTAGTCAGGCTTCTCAGATGCAAAAGGACAAAAAAGAGGTAAGTTTAAACCAAACAAGATAAATTATTTCATTTTTATGCATTTATGGAAATTTTCCTCCTCATAGCCAAAAGGTATTTCAGTTGTAAAAAGCCCCGAGCCTGAACAAACATTGTCTGAACAGTAATTAATGTTAATGAATGTTTTTCCACTTCTTCTCAGGAATTGACATGAAGAATAGAAGTTAATAATAGAAATACTTAACATTTGGATGAACTTTTGAAAGTTTTTTTTAAAGTTTATTCTTTAAGTAATGATTTTTTTATATGTACATATTACTGTTAAATGCATCAATTTTTGTTCAGGTGTGGAACATCTTTCTTTTCTTTTTTTTTTTTTTTAAAAAAAAAGCTTGTACAGGAAAATGTTTAACCACTGTAATGTTGCTGTTCTTCTTAAGTTATTCTCATGCTGATAATAGCAGTTCAGTTGATATCCAGGAAACAGGTTTTAAGGTGTTTTAAGGTGAGGGTCATCCTCCTTCATTAAATAATTAATTTTTTTTTTTTTTTTTTAAAGTTTCCACACATGATCGACTGGGTTCAGGTCACGACTGCAGGCGAGTCTAGGACTCTGTTGTGCAGATTTACACTGGTTTGGTTAAAAATGGATGGATTTTGATTGGGGATATTTTAAAATGTCAGCAGATCTGTGACTCAGTAATTGGATTCAGCGGGTATAGAAAATGGATGGATGGATGAATGGACTACACTTCTGCATTAATGCTACTATCATTAAAAAATCCATCACCTTTACGAAGAGAACTGATAAAATTCCATACCTTGATAAAGCCGGGCTTTTGAACTTGTTGCAGAGAACGTCTAGATAGTTATTTTCATCAGTAGTAGAGTTTTTTTTTTAAAAATCCATTCCTGTTATCCTCAGCATGCTCATGGAGGGGGATTGAATTGAAATAAAAATTCCTGTAGAGTTCCTCATCTATCCTTTTTTTCCCAATTTGCATTATAAGAATATGAAAAGAAACAAGTGGAAATAAACTAAATTATAAACATATTGGAACAAATTTCACTTAGTTGGAATGTAATGAAAATGTAATTTGACATTTTTAAATTTTATTTAGTTGGACTGCAACAAATGTGTTGACTATCTCCATGAAGTACTTTGAGATGAATTTTGTTGAATGATGGTTCTTGTTGGAGTGCCGTCTAAGTTTCTGGAAATCACTGGTGTCCAGCTAAGACATTCACTCTTGCTATGAAATTCCTTCAGTGCAAATTCATTCAGACTTTCTTTTTTTTTTTTTGTATTTTTCTTTTTTCATTTTTAGCTTTGAATCTAGAACAAATGAACAAGTATATCAATGCCCTTTGTATTTACTCTTAAACCACTTTTTCTTATTTGGTTTAAGAATGGAAATCCTTTTTTCCCCCTGATTTGGTTCTGAAACAGAAAAACAAAAGAATGAATGATGCACAAATACACATGTTGCCTTGTACATTTGCTTCAAGAATGTCTCAGACAATGTGTTTGTTTTAGGATCAACGAGGAAAACAACTTGCATGCAGAAGAACAAGATATTCTGCTGAAACTGGACGAATCATCCCTTCATCCAGCACATCCTACCAGAGAAAATCCCAGTTCCAGTACCTGAAGTACCCTCAACCATTTCATGACTCAGAACTCATGGTGATAAGCTCCTCTTCTGATCTTGAGCTGATTCGTGCCTTTGTCATAAATCACACTTAGTTCAAACATACTTTGGCCAAAAGATATACTCAACTTTCTCTGTTGCTACAACATACCTTACAGCACACCTCTGTCAGAAATAATTTTGATGAGCTCATAAGTAACTGTAAATTTATGTGGTTTATAAGCTCATGTATATGGTTTGCTGATCTCTTGTCAGATTTTGGAGGTACTTTGTCAGATCCTGCAGACAGATTCTCTCTCTTCAGTGCAGCAGTGGCTTTTGCTTGCAGGGCAAAGAGGTAAAATATTGATTCTGCACTGATACTGCAAGCAGCATCAGTGTGTTGTCTACATGCTCTCTTGTAATGCAAGGCATCTTTAAAAATTTGAAAATGTGCTCTTCTCCACCCTGACATGTAATTTGTGCTACATTGAGCATACATGACAACTCTTCCTCCTGTTTAAGGATGCAGCATTTGCTTACACTTAGAAACCCCTCTCTCCCCAGCCCCCATAGTTTTTCGATATTTTAGATTTTCCCTTGAACTGTGTTATAGTTTGTGATAGAAAGCATTAATTTGCTGCTTTTAACATCTTTTCAAAATTGCTTTCTAATTGCGTCAGCTCTTTGCTGTTTGAGCAAATTGATGGTATAGCTTTTATCACCGCAATAACTACTCGATAACGGTTTTCATGATGTAATTTACTCACAGAGAAAGAGTTGGTGATGGGAATGGTCAGAAACGCTCTCGATGGGGTTGACCTCTCTGGTCATAACCGGCAGAGCTTCCAGCTGGACCAGGTTTTCCATACCAGTGCATCCTCACCGGCATATGGTCCACCACTTCTTCAACCATGGAGAAAACCACAGACAGCGGGGTCAGGGTGATGTTTTCCATTTTCATCAACATTTTGATGCCAACAAACGTTCAAAGTGTTCAAACAACTAATGTTACTAATTTACCTTCATAGCACATGTCAAACACGTCAAACTCTCACCAGTGAAAAACCAGGTAACTAAGCAGTGGCTTAAATAATATTTATATGTCATCTTCTTGTATTTTTAATTAATCTTTCATATGTGCATCCCAGAATCAAGTGACAGAGCTCTCTTTCATGTTATAGTCTATTTAAAAGAAGACTAAGCTTGACTGGCAGGTAGATTTGCTGATCATCTGCATACAGATAAAAGGAGATGTGATCATGGGAAATTATTGACCCTAATGGCAACATATATAATGAAAATAGGAGCGAGCCCACAATGGATCCCTGTGGCACGCCAGAGGTCAAAGGAGCTGCGGTAGAGGAGAACTCACTAATCAAAATCGAGAAACTCTTGTGTGTTAAATAGGATCTGAACCACTGCAGAACAGGTGCTTGCTGGCCAACCTGCTGATTCAGATGTTTCTGGAGGGCTGAGTGGTCATGAGTGTGAAATGCTGCAGTATTAGCATTCAAGTTTGTTAGCAAATTTTATGATTTTGTAGCATTCAGGGATGTCCAGATGTCATTCTGGACCTTCAGCAGAGCAGATTTATTACTGTGATGGTCTCTAAATCCTGATTGGAATTTCTCAAAAAGACTCCTTTTACTTGCTATAAATTTCTGCTGGCAAAGTAGAAGGGCCTGAATGTCAATAAAAACATTTGACCACCTCTTCTTTTGAAAGGTTATTTCTTTAATCCATTTGTTTTCTGCTTGTTATCCCCTATTTTAGTGTCCCTGCATAGCTCTGTTTCACAATGGGAGGTGAATGATCTATTATTTATAGCAGAGGGTGTTAAGAAAAAAAAAAAGAAAATAGTGTAAATCATCTGTGAAAGTTGAACAGTTGGCTGTAAAAGGAAAACAAACAAACCAAAAATCTATTTGCAGCAGAAAGCTGGGTTGAATCCCTAACAAGGGGGCCAACCAGTATGTTCATGTGGCCCGCATCTGGGTTAAGAGTCGGTACAGAGTAGAGGCTTGTGGTTGAAATGTGCAAATGAGCCTTAAATGGAAAGCTTATGTGGGTACGAGTGTACTAAAAGAGCAGGAACTAACAAAGGGCCACGTTGTGTGGGACAGATATAGTTTTAGTAACATAGACTCTACATCAGAAATAATTATCATTTTGGCCCGTTTTCTAAAATCCAGATACATCCAACTCATATTCCATATGGGCAAACACAGATAGGGCCTGACATGGAACCTGCAGAGACACCCACATGTAGCCCATTTTGCAGCCCACTTTATCTCATTGGGTGGCAAGTATAACTGCTGGCTTACAGAAACATCTGGGTAATTTTGGCATTTTGTGGACTGAATCGCCATGCCTGTAGGTTGAAGTCCAAAACTGAATCGGAAAATTGTGTTTTTCAGAATACAACAAGTTACTTTATGGTAAGTGTTTTATGACTTCTCCATGAACCTGACTTGAATGTTCTTTGCAGAGAGGATTGGCGGTGCAGAGATCCTTGAAGTCCACAAAACATTTTAGGTTTATCCTGAAGATTCTACACTCCAACACAGTGTAAAGAACTGTTTATTTCTTGTTGGTAACTCTGTTATACTTTCTTTATTATGATAATCATTTTCATTGTTTACACAGATTATCTTTACCATAATGACTTTACAGTTCAAAGAGACACAACTTCATGTAAACAAAGGAGAGCACTGGATTTGTTATTATTACAGTTTATTTTGATGTGATAGTGTTGAGTGCCTGCTGTAGATGATGTTATATAACTCTGCTGTCTGAGGGATCAACATCTGAAACCACGTTGGGCAGCATTTCATCAACTGTCGTGTATGATGGAATGCAACTACTGAAGAGCCGTCTGCAGAATTATTGTATCAACAGCTGCGAAGTAGAACCTGAAACAGATTTTATGATTTGTGACAATGAAAAGACAGAATTGCAAAAAATCCGAGAGGATAAACGGGTCGCTGTCAGAGAAACGTCTGTTCTTTTAAATGTAAGTGACTTCAAATTTTGGTTGACATATTGTTGTAGTAGGTAGGAGGGTTGCCTCATTTCAAGAGATTCTCTGCTTTTCAAATAAAATTTTTGGAAAAAAGTCAAATGTAAATGTATGCCCTTTCTGTATGTTCAACAGTAAAGATACCAGCTGGGGTTATCCCAGTAGACTCTACATACCATTTAGGTTACTACACCCATAGAAGGCAACATGACAGTAAAAGGAGCAATCGGGCCAGGATCAGTATCCAACAAGTTGTGTGTACTCAGTGAACATCTGATTTTTCTTCCATGTTCAGGACCATGATGTGCAGGCCCTCAAGATATGATTGACAAATCATTTCAGACCACACTGTTCTAACAGAGAAAAGTTGCCTCATAGCCAGCCAACACTGGAATCACCATCTCCCATTTTAGAGACAAGACTGCTGCACCAGGAAATGAAGCAGCTGTGAACATTTTAGATAGCCTGTCATGGTCTGAAGCTCCTGTGTGATGTTCTGGAGAGCCTTCTATTTGGAAACGTTATCTACGTTTCCACTCTTTCCATTAGTGACTGAAGGACAGGGGTTTAAAGTGTGCACTGTGAAAGTCCACGTTATCCTGCGGATAAAAAATTGCTCCCTTTCATTATCTGCTCTCTGCACAGCCTCCTCTCAACTACAGATTTTACAGCCAAGTCAGGGACGCAATTAGTTCAAATATGCTTTTTCATCGATAAATTATTGTTTAGTAACCAGTAAAAGGCTCACTGCCAACTCTTAGTTTGAAGACTTATTCAGATTTTCCCTCAGTACTTTTCTGTTCTAATGGAAAAATTAGTCACAAGGCTAATTGCCAAAATTGATATCTTGTGAGTAATAACTTTTCATTCTGCTAATTAGAAAATTCCATTTGCTTTTTTAAAAAAAAATGTGTTTAAATGACATCCAGAGATGGTGAAAACTGCTTCTTCCCTCTGAAACAATATCAAAGCTCATGGCCTCCAAGCATGGATTATAAGTATAACCACTGATCATCAGGATGCTGGATAACATTTTGATATCTTTTGTTGATAAAACCATAGATCTTCAATAGCACATGCATGCATATGTGTGTTGAGAAAAAAGTTGGGTGTTCATTAATAACACGTTAATGCAAATTCTGTTTAATGCCACAATATTTTAAACTCTAGATTGATGTGTGGATGTTTTCAGGAAATATGACCTGCAGCCCAGCCTGTAGTTTGGAGAAAGAAGACTTCTTTATTGTCATTCAGTAAAACATCACAGACGAAATACAGAATGAAATTCCATGTTGCACAGGTGCAAAAGCAGATAAAAGCTGTTAAAAACTATAAATGTCAATTACATTAAACAAGTAGTGATGCGGCTCTAATAGACTATAATTCAATCCATGCATTGCTCATATGACACATTCATGACACATTTTCTGAAGAGTGGTTCTGAAGCCTCTTTTTTTCATACTCTGTAAAATACAAAAAACAATAAAGATTATATAGTACTTCTTCCTTGTAAGGCGTGCATGCCAGATTCCCATGGAAACTATGGGAACATGATCACCTCTGGAGGAGCTCCAGAACTGCTGGCGGACGTTTTACAGCAGAATATCCTGCCTCACATGTTGTGTCGGTGGCGAAATCAGAAATTATTGCTGCCTCCAACTGATGCAGGGTCATTATTATGAACTGCAGGTTACAAACTGATGATGGCTAGCCATCGGCTGAGCTGTCTGTCAGTCAAAAGGCTATGCCTCATATTATAAATATATTTATTTCTTTACATAAATTCAGCTGATGTGGTTCAAAATAATGAACCTCCCTCAGAGCTGTCGTGGATGTGAAATCAAACATTCCAAACTGAAGTAGTTTTCTGAACCAGGCTGTAAACATGTTTGTTAAAAATCATTTTAAAACCTGGGATGTTTAATTGGACGTTGCTCTGTGTTAGAATCACTCATATCAGTATCATTTGTTTCTTGCTGGAGCAAAGTTTGCCCTCCCTAGTCTTTCAGGACATGCTTTTGGCATATAATGATGCAACAAAAACCATTTGTTCAAAGCAAGGATAAACGTCTGCTCCTGTATTATTGCAACTTGAAAAATATCTTTTTAAGGTTAACAGAAAATTTTTAAAAAGTGGCACATAACCACGGTCAAGATAACTTGATGAAGTTAAAACCGAGCATCACAGCAAGGAATAACAGCAATTTAAACGACTTTGAATGTGTCATGGTGGTTGGTCCCAGACAGGCTGGTCCAAGTATTTCAGAAACCGCTAATAAACTAGGATTTTCACACCCAACCATCTTTTGGGTTTACAGAGAAAAGTCAGATAAAGAGAAATAACCAGTGAGCAGCAGAAGAAAATGCCTCTTTCATGTCAGAGACAAATGAGTGGACTGATTTGAAAAACAACAGTAAGTCAAACTAAGATACGCAGAATACCACCTCTGAGTGCGCAACGCTTTCAAACCTTAAATCTGATTGGCTACAGCACTAAAAGACCACACCAGGTGCTACTGCTGTCATCTAAGAGCAGCAAACTAAGACTGCAATTTGCATGCAGTCTCACCAAAATTGGACAATAGAAGACTATGAAATGTTGACTGGGACACACTGATGAGAAATGGGCTACTAAGTTTAATAATTGAAGAATTTAAACTGGCCTGACTCAATTTGATCAGTCAGTTTCTTAAGCTAAGAATGTTATACAACACATTGTTGCCTATTCTCTGAAATCAGGCTGTATGGACATAAAATGTATTTAAGCATTAAGACAGTAAGAATGTTTTGATGCTCCTGTAGTCCCAGGAAGTGGGCTCTTTGGACATGTTGCTAGTAATAGTTTGTTTAGAGGGTCTGTACTGTGGAAAACATCTAATTTCTCAGATAAGAGACAGATAAGGGACACAGTGAAGGTCAAAGTAATCAGTTTCAGTCTCTCAGAGCCATTTTTCAACTTCACTGAATCTCTAACTAATTACAACAATACTCACTTTGCAAATATAACATATAGAAGCAAATTATTATTTTTTTGTTTATTTGCTGAACGCTGAGCCCAAAATGTAAAAGTAAAGGAAAAAGAGGACTAGAATTTCAATAAATAAGTAAAACATCTTAAATGGAACTTGAATTAAACTAACGAGTAGCATAAATGGGATCCAATTAAAGACCCTTTCAGACTTTTTTTTTTTCTTTAAACTTGGAGTTTAGTGATTGAAAAGCTGAACCCTGTCTTAGGCTGTATGGGTAAGAGACAGGGAATACACATAGTGTCCTTATCAGCAGGGCAGTGAGATTCGGACTATCCCTGTAAAATCTTAGGTTTTTACTTTAACATCAAATTAGGGCCAGAGTGACAACTGAATAATGACGAGCAAAAAGAAGCAAATGAGGTAAAAGGATGAATTATAAAAAACGTTTCTGTTTCAATTCTACCATCAAAAAGGAAGCACAATTGCCATATCCATTTTAGTAAAATTTGTGCTACACGCTCTCTTAAGTCAAGATGTTTATATTGTCTAAAACCCGCTAAAAATCTTTTTGAAGAATCTTTTTTTTTTTTTATTATGAAAGTGATTATTCAAGCCCATGCTGGAAAATGTATGTGGATGCAGCCTCAGGTGTTCATTAGCCAGAATGCAAAAACAGACCAAGAAATACACCCAATAGTCCATGAATCTATTCAACATTGTCGTATTGTAAGCAAAAATATCTTTGCCAATAGGGTAAGAAACATTTCCCTAACTAGAATTTGTAAAACTAGACTTCTAATTTTCATGAAACAAAGCTCATATCTCTTGAGATAAAAGAGGAAGTGATGGACATCTTTGGGATCCAGGATAGGAATGCAGAAGGACAGATGCTGACAGACTTTACAGAAAAGATGGAAATGGCTGTAGTGAATACTTTTTGTTCCAGAAGAGGCAGAAACATAGGGTAAATCATAAATATGGAGACAGGAGCTCTCAGTTGGACTACATCTTGTGTAGGCGACATAGCTTGAAGGAAGTCAGTGACTGCAAAGTAGTTGTCGGGGAGAGTGTAACCAGACAGCATAGGATGGTGATGTGTAGGAGAACTCTGCTAGTGAGGAAATAGAGGAAGCTGAAAAAGGAAAACTTTTTGGGGTTTTCAGAGAGGAGTTGAGACACACTCTGGGTGGCCAGGAGGTGTTTCTAGATTATTTGACAACTACAGCTAATGTGATCAGGGAGACAGGTGAGAGAGTACTTGGCATGTCATCTGGGAAGAAAGTAGACAAGGAGACTTGGTAGTGGAATGAGGATGTGCAGGAGTATGTGCAGAGAAAAAGTAGCTATGAAGAAGTGGGACACTGAGAGGACAGAAGAGAGTAGACAGGAGTACAGTGAGATGCAGCGCAAGGTGAAGGTAGAGGGGGCGAAGGCTAAACAGAGGGCTTACAATGATTTGTAGAGGTGGCAGTAGAGTTTTTAGCAAGATCTTATAAAGTGAGGAATGGAGGATAAGTGTCCTGTTGCCGATTTTTAAGAATAAGGGAGACGTGCAGAGCTGTGGCAGCTACAGAGGATTGAAGTTGTTGAGCCATACAATGAAGTTATTGGAAAGATTCGTAGAAATTAGACTAAGGGCAGAAGTGGGCATTTGTGACCAGCACTGTGGTTTTATGCAGAAAAAAAAAGAATACAACAGATGCATTATTTACTTTGAGGATGTTGATGGAGAAGTACAGAAAAGGCCAGATGGAACTGTGTTGTGTCTTTGTGGACTTTGAGAAACCATGTGCCAGGGTGGTGAGAGAGGAGTTGTATGAGGAAGTCTGGAGTAGCAGAAAAGTGTGATGGAGTTGAACTGTATTGTTGAAGTGTCTTGAGGTGGCATTTGTCATCATCTGGCACAGCAAAAATGTACAAGAAGGTGGTAAGACCCATGGTGGTTTAGAGACAGTGGTACTGAAAAAAAGCCAGGAATTACATGAAGTTAGTTGGTGTGAGAGAAGAGGATGCAGAGGATGGGGACGAATGATTTGCTGTGGCAAAAAGCTGTTGGAAAATGTGTCACTACTGAAGAAACCCTAATTATACGCTTGACTTCCAATTAGCCTTACTGCATGGACAAGGTGATAAAATGACTGTGAACATCAGAACTTTCTTGGTGTTGGACACTTGAATTGTGCCAAACTACATGCTTGTTTTCGTACGGGTGTAAAATGGGACAAGCAAAAAGAAGAACAAATAAAAAACCTATGCAAATATAATTGCACTACTAGATCAGAGCTGAAGTAACACTTTTCAACCGGCATTTCTTATTTCTAACACCATGTACAGTAGGTTCAAAAATAATCTGAAAATTTGGAACTTCAAAGTTCCCACATTAGTTAGTTTCCTCAACTATGTGTGTATCTGTGTGTTTGTGTGGGGGGCACATTGAACCATATCAGCTGTTAAGAATCACTTTTACAAACAGAACAAAACAAAACAAAACTTACCTGTTGTAGGAAAACTAATTTTAAACTTCAATGGACATCAATTCCAGTGAAAATAAAAGTCGACAAAATCACTTCCAGCCTCCTAAAGCTGAGAAGAGGAGAAATATTGCTCCTGAATAAATTCACACCAATAACTCAAAGATGGAAATACGATGTAAAAATGAACTTTGCCAAATACAGTTCCATTGTCGAAGCCAACAGAAAGCATCTATCTATCTATCTATCTATCTATCTATCTATCTATCTATCTATCTATCTATCCATCCATCCATCCATCCATCCA
>JAOWBL010022435.1:0-27790 GCA_028564865.1 Zenarchopterus dispar
ATACATACATACATACATACATACATACATACATACATACATACATACATACATACATACATACATACATACATATAGAATTAGATGACTCCAAAATATATATGCACATTATATTGTTAAGATACTTTTCAAATATAAATCAATGAACTGATTAAAATAATATATCAATGAATTTGGTATTTTAGTTGTACAAAAAATTTCCATTTCATATTTCTTTGTATGAATATTTGTTTTTCTTTGGCAACAGTTCTGTTATCAGGTACTTCTAGTTTGTCAAATAACATCAGGGAGATTTAGTGGAAAGCTGTTGCAAATAACTCCCAGTAAGCCTACTTAAAACCTAACATTTACACTGTGTGGAAAGTATTATTTTCGATTCTTCTACAGCAGGTATGCCATGAGATATTTTGATGGAGATGAACTCACAACTACAATCTATCATGTCTTACTAACTGCAAGATATGTTTGAAGAAAATAAAATGAATCTGACTTAACAACAGTCTCCACTGGACCTTCCTCTGGTTTACTCAGTAAGAATTAAGTGGTTTCTCAGTGACCTGCTGATCGAGTTGATCACAGACTGTAGTTTTTTTTTTTTTTTTTTTTGAAGGCAGAATTTTGTCAGTGTTGCTGTTGTGAGTAAGGACAGACTAGACACCCTCAGTGGAGCTGATAGGGACATAAAAGCATTTATGTAAATGGGATGTGCTGGAGATATTAAATATGCATCTGCTCCTGCCTTATTAACATTCTGTGGCACACATACACGCTCACAGCGCTCGGTGATCAACAACAGGCCGCTAATGTGGAGAAAAATCAGAGTATCAATATTTAAAGAGGGGCCAAGGTAGATAAAGATACAATTGCACTCCCCAGAGGGAAGAAATGAATAAGTGTTTGTCAGGTGTGCTTTCATAGAAAAAGTTATAGCTAAATTAATTAAGACAAAGCTATGGAGAAACGACAGAATTAGTCAGTGTTTCGTGTCTCTAGGGATTAAATCTGGACAAAAGATAGATGACTAAGACAAGATGAGGAAAGGGAAAAAGTAACAAATCACTTAAAAAGCTCAGTTGATTAAGTTAGCTGGAGATAATGGTGGAAAGGATGTATTGAAGGTGAACTAAACAGGATAGAAGACATTTATAAATATCCCACAGATGATCTGGCTTCTCTGTGTGCAGTGAATTCATGAGCGCTCAACAAACTTGTGGACAGATTTGTTGGTCACTTAAAAAAAGAAAAACTCCCAATATTCACTGAAATAATTTGAAATTGGCAAATGTAATAATAAATAATAACTGAGTGAAAATTAACTGATGAAAAACAGGCATTTCTTTTGAAATGCTGTTCAAAAGAATCATTCAATAAATAAACTAATGAAATGGGCCTTGACAAATTAATTGGTGCCCCCAGAAAAGAGGGAAAATAATGTGACCAACGCAAGAGGTTGAACTAAAATGTGTCCTGTAATTCGCATTACAGGTGTCTTCAACCTTCAGTCAGTCTGACTATTTACAGGGTTAAAAGATGTCCCTGCTGTTTGGTATCGTGGTTTTCACCTCATCAAACACGAAGAGAGAAAGTTGTCTGAGGAGATCAGCAAGAAAATTATAGGTAAACATGTTAAAGGTAAAAACTACAAGTCCTTCAGCAAGCAGCTTGATGTTCCTGTTACTGAAACTTTTATCTAGAAGTTTAGGGTTCACAGGACAGTAGATGTGTTCACAATAGGAAAAATCGATGACAAAGTGAAGAGATGGATTATACGAATGGTAACCAAAGAGCCCTGAACAACTTCCAAAGAGATTCAAGGTAAACTCCAAGTTCAAGATCCTCCATCACTGTTTGGGCCAAATCAGACAAGCAAGAAGGCTTCTACTATCCATCCATCCATTTTCTACACCCACTGAATCCATTACTGGGTCACGGGGGTCTGCTGGAGCCTATCCCAGCCCATTGCAGGCGAGAGGCAGGGCTACACCCTGGACAGGTCGCCAATCCATCACAGGGCCACATATACAACAAACAAGCACACACACTCACACCAATTTAGAGTTCTCAATCAACCTCACATACATGTTTTTGGACTGTGGGAGGAAACCGGAGTACCTGGAGAAAACCCACTCAAGCACGGGTAGAACATGCAAACTCCACACAGAAAGACTCCTGCCGGGACTCGAACCAGGAACCTTCTTGTTGTGCTAACCACTAAGCCACCCTGCTGCCCAGGCTTCTACTACTGAAAGCAAATCATTAGCAAGGTAGACTGTAATTTGTCAAAAATGACTATTGAGAAGCCATAAAGCTTTTGGAAGAATGTCTTTTGGAGTTTTCCTAAACTGGAGTTTTTAGCAAGCCACATCAGCTCAATTTTCACAAATTCAAAAATGAAGCATTCAAAGAAAAGAATGATGTATTTAATGTAAAACACTGAGGAGACTGTTATGTTCTTGGGTTACTTTGCTGCTTCTTGCATCTTGAATCTGTGCAGAGTACAATGAAGTCTCAAGACTATGGAAGCATTTTAAAGCGATATGTGCTGTCCTAAATACCCACAAGAATGGCTGAGAACAAAACATTGGATCAGGGCTTTCTATGAGCCCTGATCTAAATCCAGTTGAACATCTGTAACCTTCAAAACCCTTAAAGACTCTAGGAGCAGTTTGCTCATGGGTAGTGGACCAAAATACTTGTCTACAGGTGCAGCGGTTTCATTGAGAAATACACAAATCCCTTGACTGCACTGACTGCGTCAAAAGTATGTACAACTAAATATTAAATTGAGGGTATCGATTAACTTGACAAGGCCAGATTCAGTTTTAATGTTTTAATGATTCTGTTTAACCACAACTCAAAAGCAATACCTGCTTTTCATTAGTCAATTTTTAGTAAAATATTATTACTATTCGATACTTCAGGTTATGTCAGCTGACATTGTGGGTTTTTCTTTCTTTAATATAAACAACAAATAAGTTAGAAACATATGTGTGCATTTCTGTAAATGAGATCTATTCACTGTCAAACTAGTGTGAACATTTCACCTATTTGCTTTATCTTTCATTTTTCTTGCTTGATTTAATGCTCCGATTCTTAATCTGTGATTGATGCTGCCATGTTGGTTTGTATCACTAATCTACATAACACCGTTGTCAAATAACGAACAAGAGAAATGATGCAAGTTAAGAGGCCAAAGTCTCTTCTAATCATTCCACATCCAGCTGCTCCAGGGTTGGTTTCTATTTTTTGAATTCAATATTTTCTGTCTTTCACTTCTTCTCAGCTCACGCTGGGAGAAAATTACTCCAGTTTGTGCTGTGCCATATGTGGCAAATGCTGCCTTTCAGATGTATTGTTCAATGTGAAGTGAAATTTAGAGCCATCAAAGAGGACAACAAAGGAAACTGAAACACGGTTGGAGAGGCAAAGAGACAAGGATTTGCTGTTAGAATTTCGGCAACAGATCTGCTCAAGATGAGAATATTTCAGTTATAGTGAAATGTAATATCATACACAATATTTGGGGAAAATAAAAGACAAAGAAAAAAGGCTGCTGGTCAGAAAACATTTCCAAAGGCTCTTCGCAGTCAAACACACAGTTCTATTCAGTTTATTCAATTAAAGCGAAACAAAAGTCCATGTGGGGTTTTGGCTGCTTGTGCATGCGATGTTACTTTGCCTGGGAGCCATTAAGGGAATAAAGAGACTCTCTGGGTGAAATTTTGCTGTGTGACTTTTGCCAGATATATAGAAAGGTTTCAAGAAAGACGAGCTTTGGATTTCCTTGCAGCAACATAACCGGGAATCCAGACCAGACGGACAGCAGAGCAATTCAATTTCAAACAGATATACAACTGAAAACGAACACAGCAATAGGAAACATTTTTGATAGGATGTGAAGGAGGGAGTTATATTTGTAATATACTTTATTTACTTAAAGCGCTGCCTTGGTCTCTATAATGCAAAGTCTTAACTGTCGCAGTAAATTGGTTGGTTTGAATTTGGTTTGATGACATTGGAACAAGCTGAATTTTATGTGATTTATATAAACCAATATTTTAATATTGACTCTGCAGAAACTTTTTAATAACCAGCACACTGAGTTGTAAAAATGTTTCAGTGTACTTAAATTGATTACTTTACTGCACGGCTCATAAATTTGATGAATTGGGAGAACAATGTTTTCCAAAGTGCCACATCTGTAAGCGCTCACTGGATTTTAGCCATATGGTTTAGCTTTATCAAAGTCAATCTGTTGTGGATTTGTGTTAATTTAAAATATTAAGATACATTTTACCCCAAACTAAATTTGGTTGTTAAATCTGCCAACGTCTCACATTAAAGAGCGCATAGCTTGCTGTAGATAATACATTTTCAGGCACTTGCAGCAATATGGAATTCATTTTATTTTCAGTACTTTTGTCTAAAGACAACTCTTATTTATACTGTTTTACACAAAGCAGAAACAGTTTGGTGCCAACTATTCAGATTCAAAGTAGATTCAGGTATGATGACCACTGTGATGTGGTACTACTGTTGTCTGACTTTTCTTTTGGAGTTCCTATTTCAAATTTAAATTTTGTCTAAAAAAAAGACAATAATAACAATACTCAACTAGGTTAGGTAAAATAAAATCTCAAAAATGGTCAAGGTTGGGAAAATATGTTAAAAAAAAAAAAAAATCTCAGGGTTGGGATAATTGAATCGGTGAATTCAAGAAGGGCCCAAGTCCAGAGACTTTACTTTTGACTTGGGTCCTTCTTGAATTCACCGATTCTATTTCATGTTGGCCTGTAATCTGTTAACCAGTAATCTACAACTTCATCTTGGGTCTATTTATATGCTTTCTGATGAGAAAAAGAGCACTGTAAATGACATTTTTACAGATGAATTAAGACGTTTTATTTTTTTATGGTCTGTATTCTCACTTTGTGACCAAAATGACACAAAAATACTGACCTCAATCACATCTTTTGAATCAAGGTAATGAATAGATGAATGCTAAAATAACACACACCTCTTTCACCCTGCTAGACCCAAAAACTGGTGTTATTACCACAGAGATTTCTATTGGGATCAAGCACTTTAGAAAACTCAGAACTTTTGTTTTATTGTATTTTTCAAACTCAGGTTAAGACCTCCTTGTCTCCAGATACCAGACATCTCAGGCTAAATTACAGAGGATCCTGAAATAATTAACAATGCATCTTATATAACTGAATACACTGAGTATCATTAAGTTTTAACAAAGTGTTGGGGGAAAATTAAATAAAGAATTCAGTTTTGTCCCTAAATTGGATAAGAATGCTTAGTCCTCCTTCACCATCAAGGATAAAATCAGCCCAGTTACAAGAGCTCGTCTTGCATATTTATAATCCTCTGACTGTAGAAAAGACAGAAAGAACAGGCACCAAGTTAAAGATAGAAAACAGAAGGAATGACTTTATCTGGGTTTCAGATGTCAGCAGTAGGTGGAGATCTGTTTAACCCTAAACATGTCTCTTGGTTCTGTAGACAGAAACATTTTTATATGAGCATTGGGAGTTTTAACAACTACTATAAAACCTAAGAGACAATAAGCTGTTGTATTTCTCTAATAACATGAGCATTAAAGGCAGCTCATTTGCATCTGTCTGTGTTATTTTTTTAGCTTAGTTTTAGTTGCTTTGCGTGTTATTGGTGTCCGATTGAGATGGATATTCAAAATGTAATTGGTATTGTTCCTACTCGTACCGCAAGCTTTGCATCTTCTCCCACATCAGCAACCTTGTTTGAATACATGTGTGGTGACTAGGAGGGTACAGTTTGGATTGGATATTTGACAAACCTTTCAGCAGTTAAACCTTAATAATTTGAACAACCCAGAACCTTCCTTGTTTGATTAATCTTGTACATTGCATATTTTGATCCCATATACTATAATATTAGATTGCTGCAGTACTATCTTCTGCATTATGTAGCTTAGGAATCAAACCATTTGTGACAATGTTTTCCACCAATTAGCATTTCCTACTTGATGGCAATTAACATTGCAACATCAGAAGTAGGGAGTGTTTCCTTCCTGAATGAGGAGCAAAGCTGAACAGTAAATATTCTGTTTGTTTGTTTTCTTTGAAAGAAAAGATGATTTGTATTCTTTGGTTTCAGCTGTGATTTATTTTTTACCTTCTAGCTTCTGTCTATGGAGTGATTAGCTGAAGTTATCATGATAAGAGACATACTCTGATCAGGCCTGCTTGACTGGAGTAGGTCCTCTTTATACTCTTTAAACACCTCTGACCAGTCAGGCCTCAGGCAGGTAACATCTGAGGGTGTCCTTGAATGTTTGGTAACACAATGTTAGAACTTAATTGATCTGGGCCTTTGGATTGTGAGGGGGTTATCTTGGTGGGTGCCATCATATTCCACCAGACTGATATCTGGGATATTTAGGGCTGTGTTAACATCTTAAACTTCTTGTCACGCTGTTTGAGATGTTCCTAAGCAATTTTTGTGTGCTCAGTGCTGCTCTGCTGCAACAGTTTTGAGCAACTCCAACTCAAAATGATGACTAAAATTTTATTTTTTAACTCTCTTTAAAGAAATTATCAGTTGCACTTTAATTTCTACACTCCCTCATGGCCACTTTCTTGTGAAAAGCCTTTCTTGTCTTGATGCATGAAGTTGACAACAGGGATGACACTGTGACATGTTGAGTTAGTCATTAGCGTGTTTTCATCACTGCTGCCTCGTTTGTCATGCATTCATTTGCTGCACTGATCAGAAAATCAGAGTTAGTGTTTCACCAAACCAAAGTTTGGTGAGACCCGTAACTGGGTCAGACATTGCCAGTAGAGTGTGAGATACCAAGAAGACAAGGGTGACAGAAATTCACAGACACTCGTAATGTTCTTGACAGCCAGTTGTCAGCTTGGTATATAAGGGATCTGAGGGTTAGTCATTTAATTGTGATGGTTAAAGCTAGTGCAGGATGATTAGAGAATTCATCGTGTCAATGGAGTGTACCCATATGAAGAAAGTCCCCAGAGAAATGAACGTAATTATGTGTGTGTGTGTGTTTATTTTCTCTCTGCCTATGACAAAAAGACAGGTCTGCCTTGGCATTAACCGCTGTTCAGGAAAACACTACCATCAGGTCGAGATGCTTTTATAGCGGAGAGCTTGTACGTGTTAGGCATAAAAAATAATAATCCTGTATTGATTTGTTTTTGTGTCCTTGCATTTATTTCCGCCTGTTCGACTGCTCCATTCTATCTATTCATTCCCACAAATGTTTAATTCCCCACATCTTATCACTTCTCTTTGTGCTTTTGTTGCGCTCTCAATGTTTTTGCCTCATTTTCTTTCTGTCTCTGACAATCTCTCTGTTTTCTGCCATTTGCTCCGTTGCATTCTCTTGTTCAGTATGCTTTTTTGTAATCTGCGTGCTAGAGGAGCCCAGTGTACCAGTCAAAGCTGCACACACTGAGATGGTTGAAGGAGCAGTCAGTGCTCACCCCATCATGTTCCTGCATCGTTTCATCACACAGCAGGTCACTCCACTCAGGAACACTTGCTGTGTCTGTTATAATCTGTGAGAAGTGCATGCGTCTAGTTGTTTGTGTTTAGGTACTGTAGTTTAGATATCTCATGTCAGTACGCATGCACTGTTACATTGTCACAAAACAAATTTCTGATAAATTTGAAATGTTTGGTTCTTTTAATAAGCATTTAATTGCATTTAGTTTCTTATTTGATTCTCATTATGATACACCTGACATCTCAGAACATCTCAACCAGCACCTGCTTGTTGTCAGGAGTCATATTTTATAAGTACTCTGCTGAATTTCAGCTTTGGCATATCTTTTCAATCTGTCCATGTTTTATATTAAAATTCCTTCCATACCTATATCCATATGGAAAGCTGTCTTTGTTCAGTGATGGTTACCCACAGATTAAAAAAAAAAACTACAAGACAATTTTCAAAATGTATCCTGGTTAGGTCTTAAAAGTCTTGAGTGAAAAGTTTAAGTGGGTGAACAATTATCTTTTCATATCTGTATGCTTTTAGTTGAGTAATTGGAGGTGCTCTTAAAGTAGCGCATTATGTTACCAAATCTTCAGAGAACAAGCAACACTGTGCAGCCCTTTTTATTGATTTCCTCAAATCTTTTGATGATATTTATCCTGTATTCCTCAAGATCCTTAAGAAAGTCATAATGAGATTTTCACATCTGGAGTCTGCTGGTTTGAAAGCTACCTGTTTGGAAGATCTCAGTGTGTGCAGAGGAATGACCATTTCTGTCCTATTTAATATGACCACGGGGGTTCTCCAAGGTTTGGTCCTTGGACCACTTTTATTGCATTACATAGGAACAATATATCTTTAATATAAAACTTCTGCTTTTTTTCCATATATCTCATCAGGCTTTCAGTAAACTGCAGCTGTAATCCTTATTATTCAACATAATTTGTGTGCAATTTGTGTAAGTAAGAGGTTAAAACATATTTTGAATACTAGTCAAACAAAACCTAAGACACTAATCTGCTCATCTATTACCACTTCTAGGGGGGAGCCTGTACCTCTATGCAATCATTTTCATCAATAATCAAGTAAGTCTTTCATTTACAGCAGAAGAAAGGTTCATAGCTGGCATTTTTATGTCTGGGATGGATCATGGTGGTATCATTTACATGGGCACATCTTTGTAACCCTTATATGTATTGGATGAGCCTGTCTTTAACAAGCAAGTTCTTTAAATTGCTAAATATCTGATCCAAGACGACAAAACTGACATCTATGTCACTCAACTCAATCACAAATCTTTTGACTCAAATTTATAAATTAAAATACGAATGGAATTATAAATCTGCATGGGTTTTTTTTTTTTTTTTTCAAAATTTATGATTGTGGTTTTGTCTCTCTGAAGTGAAAGACAGACATTTTCTGCAGTCTACAACTGCTGGCCTGCATTTCATTTACCTTTTCAAGCTCCCATCCTGCTCACGCTACTTTATCTGTCAAGCCCGTTTACTGAGGCTTGGCTGGCAGATGTTTGCCTGCTAATGTGTATTTGACATCGGAGATTTTTATGGTTTACTCACTCGACAGTTGCTTAGCTCTTCTGCAGACAGAATGATATTGCCACATTTCTTCCCAGGGATCCCCCTTTGGAGCAAAGAAACACAATGGAAGATTAATAAAAAAATAAATAAATAAAAGGAAAATACATGAATGTACATACTATCAACCTTTAATTAACTAATGAAGAGCATTAATTAATTAAGTTCTTTTTTAAAAAAAATACTAAATACCATTGTTCATGCTCACGTCTCGACCAAATTCTTTTATTTTATTATTCTTTTTTAAGCTATCAATTTCTCTACCCGCTACTGGTTATTGTGTTGACAAATTTGTTTTCCAATTGTGACCGTAGCAATTACCCTGTGAAAAAATAATAGGTTTTCCTTTCTGGTTGGCGGACAAACATGTTTTACGGTAATGGATTTTAGTTTGTCTGGCACATTCATCTATTTACCACAACACCACAGCTGATATAACTCAGCTCACATGAAAACATGTGCTAGAAGCTTTAATTCTCTTTCTTTCTGTCATCATTAACAGCATTACTAGTTGCAGATGTTTGAGTGGTAATATCATTTATCAGCATATTCAGAACCCAGGAGCAAAAGCTTTTAACCAGAGCTCAGAACAACAATCCAAACTCACAAGATCCGCATATAAACTTGTTTTGACAGCGGGTATTTATATGAGAATGTTGTTGTTTTTCTCTGATTGGGAGCAGATTTATGAAGCAAGCAATTTTTGGCGATCATGCATTTCCTGGACAACCTAATTAACCTTGATAGTTCGTATAATCGAGCTTCATGGTGTCCAAGTACACTTGTGCAGAAGTCTTGGGCTGCAGTTATTTTTATATTGAGTTAGAAATGGTAAGTACAGACATGCACCATGCTGATATCTTTATTTCTCAACACCCTCTGTTTCTCTACACTATATAAAACAGATTTAAGTCATGTGAAAATTTACATCCATTTAAATTATTTTGATCAAATCTTTAACTTCAAAGAAGAAGAGGAAGAAAAAAAAATCCAAAAAGAAAAAAAAATCAGAAAAGCCATCAAAGCCTCGGTCCACTTATTTCTGAATGCAGAGGAACAATGGAACAGTACTTTAAAACCACTATAATGATTTTATTTTTGTTTTCTGTGAATTTCTGAACATGTTTGTTTGAGCTTCACATTCTTAACACTTCCCAATTATACAATAAAAAATAGATTTGTTTTTATGGCAACCGTCCAGGGTGTACCACTGTCTATTACTCAAAGAGAGCTGGGATGGGCTCCAGCAGATCTCTCTGACCCTGAACAGAAATAACTGGCATCGAAAAAGGATGCGTGAATGGATGTTTTTAATGGCTTGGTAAATCAGTACTGGAATGTTTAGATTTATAAGATATTTGACTTCATATCTTCAGTCCTAATGATGCTCAGAAACATCAGATATCTATGTCCAGAAGAGCCCAGTCCTAGGAACTGCTAAGATATTGCACAGGACCCTCAAGCTCCCGGGGCTCTGGTAGAGGACCCGACAAAAGGTCCTCATAAGAAAATGTGCTTCCAAGTAAGTTTTAATGGCTTGTCTCTCTCTTAATAAACATCCAGCAACTCCAGAAGAGTTAAAGGTTAAAATCAAACCTGCGTCAGTGAACTTCTGGTCTGCAGTCAGGTTTGGAGACATGGAAGATATATATATATATATATATATATATATATATATATATACACACACACATATTTGGTTTTAGGATGCATAGTACCTCAGCCCAGAATGATTTCTAGCCAAGGCTGGCCCAGTGGGCCCGGTGTAGGTTGAAGGTGAATGTAGGGGCTGCTATCTTTACTTTATTTATATTTGTGTATTACTTTTGAAAGGATCTACCATTGTTCACATTTCCACCCACACTGTCCCGAAGCTGAATGCAATCGTGAGACAGTGAAACACTTTGAAATAATAGCTGTTTGTATATGTCCCAGGGGTGAACAGTGCACCACAGTTATAACTGGTCCAAAAGGTTTTGTTTAATTAATATTTGGCCACATGTTGGGCTTTAATGAGTCTTCCTCACATATGTGTGTGTTACCCAACCCTGAGTCATAAAAAACACACACACTTAATCTAATTAAACTGAAGAGTGAAGCCTTGTCCCCTGTTATATCTGTTTTTAGCAACTATTTGATATTTTAGGTTAAAGTAATTAACAGTACTGTGGCATACTGTGAATCATCAGGCTTTTGGTTAAACACTGAAAATGTCAGTTCTTATCTTGAAGCAGGATGTGTCACTCTTTTAATTACCAAAGCAGGAGCTAGCAACTTTAACCATTTGAAAGTTAACTATTTCCATCCATCCATTTTCTATACCTGCTGAATCCAATTAGTGGGTCACAGGGTTCTGCTGGAGCCAATCCCATTGCAGGCATTGAGACAGTCAAGAGGCAGGGGTACATGCTGGAAAGGTCGCCAGTCCATCGCAGGGCCACGTACACAGACAAACAAGAATGCACACTCACACCTACGGGCAATTTAGAGTTCTCAATCAACCTTATATACATGTTTTTGGACTGTGGGAGGAAACCGGAGTACCCGGAGAAAACCCACACAAGCATGAGGAGAACATGCAAACTCCACACAGAAAGACTCCTGCCAGACCAGAAATTGGACCAGGAACCTTCTTTCTGTGAGGCAACAGTGCTAACCACTAAGTGACCGTGCTGCCCCTTTAACTACTTCAGCTGTCTGAAATCTAAAAATTGAATATAGCACACATACTCTTCTGATGCTGTGCTTTGCATTAAACTTTTTCTTAAATTTAAAGGTTGGACAGATAGTTGCCTCATAACAGTTGCAGCCCTTTTGTCTCTTTAGGATTCAGAAGAAAAGTAGAGAATAAAAATGCATTGTACAGCAAAGGAGGTTAAACAGTTTTAGTTTATTTTATTTACGATATTCATTGCAAGTGCAGTTTTCTAAGAATTTCATTGTGTGTGATCATTTTGACTTGATGGTTTCCGGTTTTGCACAAAACATGCTAAGGTCAATAGAGTGGACAGAGTGCTCTCCAGCTGTGTGAGAAAGTGCCATTAGTGCCACTGTCAAGTCTGAGTGTTTTTAAGAGGCAGATGGAGACCTCAGACCCACATACTGAAAGACTCAATCGATCTTCAGGTGGGAAAACCATCCTGGTCAAATGGCTGAGTGATGCATGAAACTGTGAGAGTGTTTTTTTATCACCTAAAATGCCGCAAACTCAAACTCACAGGCACTTGGCAACTTGTCATCCACATGCTTAAACACGCAGCTTTCAAAAGACAAATGGATCCATATCTACATCTGTCTCCTCTTATTTCTTCCTTCAACTCCTGTAACTGGATCAATTTATCTCCCAGAAATAGTCTATTATATCAGGGCCACTAAAAAGCTAAAGTCAACAGACCAGTGAATTCAGGTTATGCAAGTGACAGTGTGCTGCGGTGACAAGCTGTGGCTTTGCAGCAGCTACAGAGCAAAGTTGCTACAGCCACAATAACCCCACAGGACCACGGCTCCAACTTTTACTGTGTTTCCCAGTTATTAGCAGTTTGAAAAAATACTTGCTAATGCTTTGCAGTAGTTATATGTGAGGAGCAGCAACACTCAGGCTTAGACTGTAGGAGCAACAAACAAAATACACCAGGGATATGTTCCCACGCGTTTTAAAAGTATAAATGGTAAAAAATGGTTCTAAAAAACTATCTTGCATCTTTGAATGTTAACAAGCAAGAAGAAAGTTTCAAGAAATGTTTACTGGCTCAACATGAAATGTAATGTGACTATATATAGATAACGGCTAACTTTGGGCAGCTGTGTTTCAGGAGGTAGGCATCTGTTAGCCTCATAGTCAGTGGTTCGATTCCTCAAGCCAAAGTGTCCTGGGGCAAGACATGGAACCCTGCACTGCCTCCGATGGGCCTAAATATGATAGAATAGCTGTCCGTGTTGCTCTCTGGAGACTGCACCCATGTGTGTGTGTGGAGGGGTAAATGTGGCGTGTTGTGTAAAGCACTTTGAGGAGTCAACAAGACTAGAAAGTGCTAACAGTCCATTTACCATTTAACTTGTGCGGTTGTGATAGTTAATCGTTTTCATCCAGCCTGAGTGACTCGATGTTATCACAGCTCCAGAAAAGAACATGCTGCAGGTAATGAACTGTGATGGTCAGTGATTTTTTTCTATGTAGAGGAAAAATGCGCCATGCAGTCACAAATGAATGTAGCTCTAGCAATCCTTTTTCTTCCTTTTTCCTTGCTATTTTTCTGTTTTTTTCCCAGATAGTGTGAATAGTTTTGACAATGTGACCTGAATTTTGAGCAGCAAAACAAACAATTATTATCAAACTGTTTGGCACTGACCAGGTCACTTCACCCTAATTTTGCAGTGTAATTACAGACTGAATCTTAAAAACAGCTCTGCTTCATAAGAAATTTTGTTTTGTGAATGTCTGAAGCTACAAAGGGATGGAAGAAAAGGCTGTTTTACTAAAGTTTGACTGTAAGAGGAAACGGTGTGTGATAATGAGTATCAAACAAGAAACCAAAGGCAATGAAATGTTTCTTAAAACAGACAAACATTTCCAATCTATCATAGATGTCTCTTGTGACTATGTAACAGTGCATGCATACCTACATAATGTACCTAAACTACTGGACCTAGACAGACATAACCACAACAGTTTATCACCACCTCATCTCCTTGTCTCTTATTTACTTTGTTATATTTATTTATTTATTTATTTGTTTATTTAAAAAGCAGAAGTGGAAGACGGAGATTAAAATAATCAAATGGGATCTGATTTACACAAGAGAAAGAACAAAAACAGAACAAAAATATTTATAATTGTTTCCTCATTTGTGGAGAAGATTTCTCCTCGGAGTGACATGCTGGACACTGCTCCTTCATTTTACTACCAATTTAAAGTAGTAATCTAATAAATGTGTCAGGCTCTTTGTAAGCTCTATTCTTTGAACTGCACTTGGGAGAATTAGGAAGTTCTTGCAATAACAGAGGATGACAGAAAATAAAGGACATCTTTTTTGTCTTTTTATCCAAAACACTAAAGAGTCAAAGCAACGGCGCATGCATAATGTAACCTATCCATTAACACAATACTTCAAAGACCTGCAGGGTACACTCAGGGTGTTTTTGAACTGCCAGCATTAAACAAAAGAGGGATGAGAATTAACAGACTTTGCATGCACACACATTGGAAGATTGAGATATATTACTTCTTGTAATGTGATGTAGCATAAGCCTAGAAATTAGATGTGCAAACATCAAATCACATACACACATGCATACACTGTGTTTAACTCAGTGACAAGATGCTGCAATTAGAAAAATCTTTCAGACAATCAGCAGATCTGCTTGGAACAACACAGCTAAGTTAATTTATGTGGTACAAGTAAAGTTTTACTGGAAAAAGAAATGAGGAGAGCTGAAAGAGCAGAAATCAATAAATAACCCATTCCCTTTTCTTTATTTGTAGATGACAGTCTGAGTCTCTGCAAAGATCCCCTTCAGTGAGTTTCATCACACTCGTGTATTACTACTGAAAAAAACTTTAATATGCAATTTAATTTTCTTTGTGTGTTTTGCTGTATGTTTATTGTTTTACTCCAAGTCGAATGCAGTTACCAAACAGTGAAGAGACAGTGGCTTGCCTTCACTGTGAATTAATAGCTGTTTACAGATATCCCAGAGGTGAAGGGGTTTTCAGAGCTCTATATTAGATTTTACAGTTAAAGTCTGATTTCACAGAATGCTTAAAGTAATGTTTTCTCTTTTTTTCTTGTCCTTTTCTTACCAGGAGTTAAATAAAAATACAAAGTGGTAGCTTGAAGGAAAAAGGGAAAAAACTTCCTGCTAAGGTCAAAAGGTTATTACACATAGTCAGACCTCTTGAGAATGAAACAGTGCTGGAGGTCTTCCAGAAAAACTCTCCACTAAACAACAGCTACTCATTGATTCATTTGGTCCAACAGTTCAACTAACAGCCTGCAAAATGTTCAGCACAGAAAAATGAGAGGGCTGACCTGAGGGAGAAGGGCACAAAGGTTAAGAAGGAATGGAAAGTTTAAAGAGCTGCGTGATACTGTTGAGTGTTTCAGTCTCTCACAAACTGCAAATTTAAAGCTGAACCCCTCGAAAGCTCATTCAGTTCACTTCATTTCAAAATGACCTTATTAATTCTGAAAGGGAAGTTATTACTTTTTAATTCATGATAAAAAAAAAGTTTAATTTTATTCTAATCAGCCAAGTATGATTAGGGGGACTGATGTAACTCTAAGCAGAGTTAAAATTAATAAATTTATTTTTTTTTTAATTATTAAAGCTATATAAAAAAATGTTGTTTACATCCAAAATCACAATTCCTTTTCAAGTTTTAATAATAATAAAAAAAAAAGAAGACACAAAGGCTTTTGGATATTACTTATTCAGTGTGAAAATCTCCCAATAGTCACATGTATATATATATTCTACTAAAAGAAACTTTTATAAAAGTTTTTTGTGCTTGAGAATACTTATTTGGATTTTTGAAGCGAATACTCTTTCAAAAAGTCAAACAAAACACAACTTTGCCTCTTTGTTCTTGGCCCCTTTGCCATCCAGATCAAAACCTACACAGTGCCTCATCACCTATCACCCATGAACTAATAATTCATTCTAGAGTTATAAGTTAATACTAATTATAAATAAGTATTACCTAGAAGTGGCACTGCTGGGTATAAACCTTCACCAAGGCAACGCTCCCATCCCCTACCCCATTACTAAATCATGTTTTTACTATTAGGGCTCCTTTATGAAATGCAGAACAATGTAGTTGCATAGATTCTCCTTAGTAAACGCTCTGTTTCTGAAACTCCCATCAAGCTGCTGCTGGAGAATTTTTAAAAATGCAGGCTACAGATATAAATCCACAAAACTCCACATACATTATGAACACTGATAAACACTTTATGCATCAAATTTATACCCTGCATGTAAAAAACAACAGAACATTGATGTGCGTTACTGTGGCAACCGCTTCCTCAGCTTAATCTGTGGATGTTGTCGTTCTTTGTTGTGTTGCCCTGACAGCTCATACAGTTTCCTCTTTTTCTTTTTCTTTTCTCTTTCTCTCATCCAGAATTTAAACTGTGTATCTACACCCCCCAAAAAAGGATGTGATGAACTATGGCCTCCATAAATCTATAATTAGCACCAGCCTTTCAGTAAGCTGATTTGTTGAGAAATACACTGCAATGAATCTGAATGAAACAGATGCTGGCTCTGCAGCATGACCGTCTTTCTGTCCACCTTCTTACTTTATCTTTCTGCTTTCTGTTGATTTTGTTCTGCTCTCTCTTCTTCATCCTGCTTGTGTGCTGTCAGCAACGAGCAAACATAAAAACCTAACATAATTCAATCTCTAGTCTGGTAATCTCACCTTTATTTTTTATTGAAAATGCACACGATATATAATTTACACTGAATGAAATTGAAATAAAGTGATATGTAACAAACCGACTGATCTGAAATCATATAAATACATGTAAAACACATCTGTATTTTAGAGGCAGGTTTCATAAAATACAAAATTTGTGTTCAGTAAATATTCCACAAAGCTGTAACACTGATTTAAAACAAGACACATGCAGGGGAAGAGGGGAAAGGAGTCTTAAAACAAATCCATGGATGTAAGGTGGGCTGCTGGGTTCACTATTAGTATGGTGTTTGGACAAAAAAATACTCCCAAATAGGTGATCAAGACTTGAAGAAACTGTAAGCATGTTTCCATTATCTCTAGATTCGTGCAAAACCAAATATCAAAAAAGAAATCCTGTAACAGAAACTGAACTCATTTGAAAAAACTCACAAATATCGAATAAACGTTTTTAGGAAGTGGTTTTTCAGGCGATTCGATAATTCAGGTTATCACAAAAATGTAATGGAAATGCTTTTTGTGAATTTCTACATCTCTGGGAGCGCTGGATGTGACATAACCAGTCAATCTAAAATCATCCAAATCTATTTTCCAGCTGTTTTGGGTCTCATTATTACAATATAGTTGTGCTATAACACTACTTAATCATTATGCATTACATAAGGGCTTTACCTTTGAATAATCATTTGAATGATCATCAGTGCCTTCATCTGACTATTCTCTCCACAGCAAGCGGCAATCACAACAATTTGTCAAAGACCAAATAATGTTTTGTCCATCTTCTTCAATGCTGAAATCTTATTTTCTGTTGTTTTCAAGAGAAGTCTTGCAAGTTGAGATATGCAGAGAATTACGAAAAGTAGGCTACACTTATTCAAAAAACACCATTCAGTGGAAACCCACTGACCGCTACCTACCTACCAGCGCTACCTTTATCGCAACTTCAGAGTTTCAATTTTCTTTTGCAAATAAGTGTAATGGAAACGCAGCCTCTTTTAGTTGTAAAACATTGATATAGCATGTTCTGTCTGCTTTAATGCTTCTCCAAAAGCTGTTTTATACTCCTGGTGACCTTCCCTGCTCAAGGTTGGTGATAATAGGAGGACACGTATGACTGACGGAAGCGACTACCATAAATTAGTAAAACCTCTATTGTACCAGAGCTAATATATTTCTCATTCTGAGGAATGTATTTGTCTGACCACCTATAATATGCAGAACATAAAGGCAATTTTCTTTGACTGTGATTTGATGGTTCTCAGCTCTATGAAGCGCTGTTCCCAGCCTTTGTGTCTCAGTTTTATCCTTTGATTGCCTGCAGTTTGTGGACTGTTAACTTAGTCAGCTTTGAATATACACACCAGAGCTTCCCTGCTCAATTACGATACACCAAAAGTCAGATTTGCACCAGATTTTCTGATCAACTAAATGCAATTGCGTAATGTATGCGCTGTCTGGACCCAATAATTGGATTGGAAAGTGGGTTTAGAAAATGGATGGATGTACTGTCTGATAACCTTCTAATTTACTCATACCTCACAGTAAAACATTTCTCTTGCTTTAACCACATGTGAATACACATCCTGTCACTCATCTGTTGGATTATTAACACATGCAGACGACACAGCCTGTGTGGACCTCATCATTAACAGTGATCAATTCCTGCACAGGAAACGGACATCTAAAGTTAAAAGGTGGGCTGCCATCATCACCCTCACTTGAATTTTACTGAGGATTTTCATATGTTAATGAACTTCCAGTAGACAGCTTGTCATTATGTGCAACTGAAGAACAAAGGCGAGCAGAGGATTCGTTCCGACAGTCGGGCTCTGGATTTCCATCAGTGACCTCATCCAAAAAAGAAAGAACATTGTCTTCTTATCTAAGACAGAAAGTTTTTGCTCTGCCACACTGCATTAGTCCAAATTGAAACCGCAATGAAAAATATTAATAGATGATTTTAAAATAATTGAATTCTGTTCATGCTCCTGCTTGTTGCTGTGTTACAGTCACTGCCCCCCACTGACAATCAGTGTGACTCAAAAGCCTGCTTCCATCCTTGGAAACAAACATCTGTTGCAAATCCCCCCCCCCAGAGGGGACATGTGTCTTGGATGAAAATTCCTCGAAACTGAGACGGCTCCCTTGTAAGAGCTGAAATCTTTTCCACTCAGGTCCCTAAAGGCTCTGAATTTCTCCTCACCATCACAGAAAACAATTTGGAGACAGATGCTGGCTAATTTTGTTTATGCATTGAGCTGCCACTTCGTGCTGTTTATTAGCTTCTGCTTTTACGCCATGCATGTCAAAGTGTGTTACTTGGAAAATCCTCTTCATCCATGTTTTTGCAGAACTGTACAGTGCAGAAATACCCTAACCCAATTAGAAAGACAGCACAACCGCTCTCTAACTTAAAATTCTTATAAGTCACACAGAGAATGCAGTTTAATCCACCTGCTACTTGTTTGTCGGTAATTTCCCTCAAGAATCCTTCACCAATGTTTGGGTTTGTCTCGCCGCCAAGTTGCCACCTACAGTTCACTTTAGCCATCTCACTCCACACTTTTTGTCTAAAACTGCCGTTGAGACTAAAGAAAGGCAGAGCGGTTTGCTTCCCCGTGGCTTGTACTGATCTTCAGACCACAAACTGAGTGGGAGTTTGGAAAGCAAAAGCCCTTCGGGGTGCCCCTCAGGGAGATGATCAAAGATGGTGATTACTGACTGCCATTAAAAACCCACCAAATGCTCATTTTCATGTTTCCAAGAACATAAAAGTGAGCAGGTTTTACAACTGAGACATTTTCTGATGACTCAAACTGTGTGCTGTTGTTGGACTGAAATAACAAGCCCTTGTAGAAGACACATATGCTGACCAAATTTGGCAAATTGGGTTACCTTGTGAATAAAACATTAAATGCAGTCAGATCTTAGGGTTTTGTTTTTTGAGTGATGATTCAAAAATGTGTGACAAACATTTACTTGTTTATTTTGTATTCAGAAGCCGAGGAAGATAGTTATCTTTAACGAAATGCTGATTATTCAAGGACAAAGCATAAAGTTGAAGTTAAAAATAACTGCAAGTAAAAAAGAATTCAGTCACCGAAACAGGCGAGTTATTCTGGGTAATTTTAGTGTGTCTAAATGAGGTTGTAGTGCAGCGGACCTGACTCATCGTTCGCTATCAGATCATTTCAGGATCACCTGCAGGTCCGAGGGCTGTCAGGACACATTTTTATTTTACAGTTTGATGAGTAAAACCACAAACCAACGCAAGCTGTCTACTGCTTGCATTGTGAATGAGACTAAAGTTGTTGATAGTCACAGAATTCAACTTTAAATTTAAGCATGAATCCCAAAGGGTTGATGGATTTTAAAAGCATGACAGTACGTTTGAGATAAAAGGGTTAAAAAAAAGAAAAAGTATTTAAGAGCCATAGCGTGGATTAAGTGAGAAACTCTCCTGAGAGTGTCAATACAAGCTTCAAATTTTAAGAAGTATAGTGTAACAGCTTAAAAAATAAAAGCCCTGCGGCCTTAAGGAAATATGATGGAAAGGCAATAAAATGTGACACCTACACATTACAACAAAATGGTCACAGTTAAAAAGAAGTGTGTGAATTCTGGCCAGTTTCAGAGCCAGGCAGTGAGTTATCGCAGCTTCTGTCCAACTTAAAGATATTTTTGATCACCAGCTTATGTCAGCCCACCCAGTATCTTTAAAGGAACTGCCTCCCTAACGGTTACATCTGAAAAGTGCCAGTGTTCAGTCACGCAGAAAGAAGTGTGCCCTATGTATCAAAGCAGAAATTGATGGTGTGGCGCTTGAATGATGCACTGGTGGGAGCAGATCCTACCCTGTACTTAAAATGAAACCAGAGTTGGGTTCCTTCAATTAATGTCTTTTACCAAAAATATCACTATTTTCTATCCTTATGTTCCCTTAACCATGCTCTGCTGCTTAAGGCTGAAGGTAAAAATGGACTTTAGACAATTTTTGTCCAAGTATTTCTACATCTATTTCTGAGGAAATTTTCAAAATAAAAGCCTGTTTTTGGACTTAATGTTTAATGCTACAACTAAGATCATCAGGTTTCATAGATATTACTCATTAACTTTGATTACTTGTAAAAAAAAAAAAAAAAAAAAAAATCAATGTCATCAATATTTAATTCTAATTTTTACATAAACAGTTATTTTTAAAGATTCTCTTGTACTTAATTAGTTCTTGTCTAAATCACCATTGTGTAGTCAAAATTTTACTGTTTGTTGTTGTTGTCGTTATAGCAACAAGGCTGTCCTGGGGATTTACGGTGATTCTGAGTAGAACTGGTCAGAGATATATTTATGAGTCCCTTTCTTCAGCCTGGCTGGCTTTATGTTTGTAAAATGGATTGGATTTGAACCAGAGCCATCTTCCCAGAGGAAAACGGAGCGCTCTGCATCGCCTGTTACCCATTAACCTTCCAAATGACATATTTGAAATCACAGACAAGCCAATATTTCCATGTGAAAAGAAGGATTACAGGTTTCAGAGACAATTTCTCTTCAAATTCGTCAAGCAAAATTCACCTCAGGAAGACAAACACGTCCGTCTGGCAAAGAGATATTATTGATGGTCGGAGGATATACTGCGGATTACAAACTGTTTAAACGGCCGCTCCTCTGTCGTTGCATTTTTTCAGGTGACAAATTGAGCAGAGTTTGATGTATCCTGGGACGAGGGATGTTTCCTCCACACTACATGCTCTTAAATGTCTCAAACAGAGCATGAGCACAACAATCCAAACAAACAGCAATAAGCAACAAAATGCAATCTTTCTAACACAATTACTTTCTTCACCAAAAAGAAAACTATTTTATTGCTGCGAGGACACAGTCACCTGAGACATCCACCTCCTCAATTACCCCGCTGCTGATTTGACAAAGCCTCAGCCATTCAGATCTTCATTTGACTTTATTACAATAGCCACCAGAGAGATGGTGCCATTAATCAAAAAGAGGATATAGAGTGAACAGCCACCCAGAAAAACAGAGAAATGAACTGCGAAGGCTGCAGCAGAGTCTCAGATCTACTTCTGCTCGGCAGAGAGAGAGTGAGTGAGACAACATCTGTACCCCATCAAACAAAGCACAGACCACATTACCACACAGAAGGACTGTATCTTTCTACGTAGTGGAGCTTTTTGATGGTTTTGGAGAGTGTCATCCTCAAAATAAAAGCAGAACCCTCTGAGAAACTCAGTGCAGGTAGTTTACCTAGTCTGTTAACAAGTGCCACATTGGTAGCTGTTTAGAGCCCACCTGGACAATTCAACACACTTTCAACATTTATGTTTTTATTTATCGCAGATACAAGCGGCAGAAATTAGTTTTCTCTGAAGAGTGTCTGGCCTCTCCCTTAGAGATAGGGTGAGAAGCTCATCTGGGAGGGGCTCAGAGTAGAGGCGCTGGTCCTCGGCATCGAGAAGAGCCAGATGTGGTGGCTTGGCTGTCTGGTGAAGATGCCTCCTGGTGAAGTTTTCTGGCATGTCCCACTAGAAGGAGACCCCAGTGAAGACCCAGGACATGTTGTAAGGACTCTGACCTGGCCTGGGAACACCTTGGGATCCTTCCAGATCAGCTGGACAAAGTGGCTGGAGAGAGGGAAATCTGGGCTACCCTACTTAGGCTACTGCACTTACGACCGACCTCGGATAAGCAGAGGATGGAGATCAATGGTTTTCAAGCCTCATCCCCAAAATCTACTGACCACCTGATTCTTATTAATGATCATTATCAGCTTGTCCATCAAGGTGTGAACAGCTCTGTTAATGGCTCAGTCATCTGTGTCATCGTGTGCTGAAGCAGTGAAACATTGAAAACATGCAGGACAGTAGATCCTGAAGAGCAGGGTTGAGGACCACTGTTGTAGATGGTAGAACATGAACAGATAAATATTTATATGTAAGAAATGGGATGTCACATAATTATAGTCTCTGCAATTCTCATTTTTTTACTTTTTTTTATTTGTGTTGTGCCATTTGAGAATAAATGAAATGTCAGGTCACTTCACAGAGTTCACAAATTGCAAAGTTTAGTAGAGAGCAATCTAATCAACAAAAATATCCACTACATTCAGGGATATTTAATCATAAGCATTATTTGCTTACATAAGTAAAATGTTTAGAGGCTTTCAGGTACTTTTAATGAAAAAGTGGCATAAAATCTTCAAATAAAGTGCCAACCTACATATCAAAGCTAAAGCTCTTTCTTTCTTTTTTTCTTTTTTTTTTTTAAATATATGGTTTGGAGCCAGTCTGCCAAGAACACCAAGAAAATACTGCTTTGTATCAAATTTATAGCTTATAACCAGTGCTGAATTAATGTCAAGTGCTCAGCACGTACAGACAAATTTATAGTAAATTAGGCACAGTTACACCTGATTAATGTGTTTTATGATCCACGCTCGTATTTCATTGAAAAGAAAGCCTTTAATCTCCAAAAGAAGAAAGTGTCCGAGCCAAAACCTGCGGATATTGTTTCAAAACGAGCCAAAACGGATGAATACCAGTTGAAAACCACAAATCAGAGAACATTTAGGGACCCTAACAAACGTGAACACATGTAATGTCTCTGAACCTCTCCTCTGTCTTCCCTTTATTTATAGCTGCAGAAGGTTAAAATGGAAAAATCACACACATACACGCATATTTCCCTTGTTTTGAGGGGGAACAATTGACACCACAGGCAATTAGCATCGAAAACAATGGCAGCCAATCTATGTAATGCCTTGTTTTCCATCAACACTGCTGAGGCCACTAATTTGTTTTGGAGGGAGAAATCAATGTTATTTGCCAAAATAGCTATCTCCAAATGTTTAAACAAGCTGTGCTTAGTGGTCTCTGTGAATCCGTTGATTTCCAAACCAATGACAGCCAGGTTTAAGAGTGGGAGAAGAAAACGTAACTTGATAAAGTGTAACTTGATGAAATAGTTAGGAACACCTGAGATTGTTAATTCAACGCAAGGAAGTCTGATTTGTCAGCTTGACTGATAGCTGCAATTGAATCCACAACAACAAAATATTGTTTTTTCTAACAGATGGCCCAGCTTGGAAAGTGAAAGCTGTGATCAATTGCTGCCTGCTAGAAGCGGAAATGGAGTTTCGCATGGCAATATTAAACACAAGGGTATCAATAATGGGTGAGCTCTCATCCAGACAACAACCTTTTTTATGCCAAAGCAGACGTGCATGGGAAACCTGTTTGCCATTTATTATAAATGGGTACACAGGGTTTTCTGAGCGACTTCAGGATCCTGCTCACAGCCAGCATGAGTACAGTCAGAGTTGTTAGTCAGACTGGCAAGAGTGCAGCGTGTACTGGCAAGCCAACAAATAAGCCAGTATCTCAGAGAGTACATTCCTGTTAGTCATTTTACAAAGTAAATTAAATGTTATTTCACAAAATACTTTATAATTATGAAGGTAGTCAAGGTCATTGTGTTATCCTGATTCGCAGCATTTTTGTTTTCTAAATGTCTGGCAAATGTTTTTCTTCACTATTGTCTCTTATGGGCCACACGAGTAAAAATGTCTGCCTCAACCCGTTTTAATGATTAACCCCCTGCCCTACACCCCCCCAGGGCTTCCACTGAAGGAGTTGAGGCTACACTATAGTCAAAGGAGGCCATGACAAGAATAGCATCATGCATCTGGCTAAAAAGAGCACATCGGGTCTGGTGGGTCATCATAGGTTTGGAGTGGCTTGGACATTCAGGGTCACTGAGCGAGTACCAAGGCCCAGGACAGTGGTTTAACCACGGGAGGCCTGTTTCTAAATGCCAAACATTGCACTCCATTGTTCTAAATGACAAAAACAACAACGAAAAAGACAAATAATTTAATGAATTGCACATTTGTTTGGGAATGTGCACTACTAATCGACACATTCATTGAAATGACCACAAGCATCTGGTCAATGTGGAAGCTATTTGCTCCATGGGCTTCCTGGTGGGTTGATCAGACCTTTATTGTCTCTGATGCAGATGTGTCCTATGCCAACTGCATATTCTGTTCAGACAGAATATGCAGTTGGCATAGGTTCAGTTTTGGGCGGGGTATAAACTGATTACAGAGACCCTGAAAAGGCTCACAAAATTTGCATAATGGATGAACATACGGAGGCTTGCTGCTATGCAGAGGCAAAATGTGTAATTAGAGCAATGGTGTCAGCCTTTTCACACACAATTGCACTTTGTTGAACTTGCGTGTAAAACAGAGTCCAAAACATTCAATATGTTTAATCATCTGATCGCCTTTTACATTTGATCACTTTGACGAGCCACAAAGCCAAGAAAAGCAGACACATCACATCACAAACAAGTCTTAGTAACTGTCAGTCCACCAAAATGAATGATTAAAAACAGTTTTAAAAAATCCTAAGACTGAACCCCAGTAATGGGGCAAATACAGCTGAGTTTTTTCTAACTGAACCAAACTGTTAAGATGTGAAATCAAAAATTCACAAAGCAGAAATTCAACATTTTGGTTATCTTCCACGTGCTGACTGTTATTAATATTGATAAATTGTGTACTTTATACTGCCATGATAGACATGTCCTGCTGAAGCTATGAGAACTCACTAACAGAAAAAAACTGTGTCAATCCTGCTCTGCAGAAGCAGTGTAGCCATTTGTCTCAGCTGTCTGTCAAAAAAATGTAAAACTACCAGTTGACAAATGAGGCAAATGTTGATCCACAACTCTGTCATGCACAAAATCCATCCACAGTGTCCACTTATTCCACTGACTTAAGCTCTCTGAGTTGTCGTGTAGTCCTATTTTCTCTGTGGTCAAGTGTGGATCACAAAACTGTAACTCAATAATTTCGTGCACATGCATGCATGCATGATGCAACAATTACAGTGACAGATTTTTTACTTCAACTTGCAAAAAAATACATTTATTTCCGTGAGCTGGTATGCAAGACTTTTAACGTCTGCATTGGCCCTTCTTCATCTCATAATTTCCCTTAAAATTGAAGTTTATGTAGCTACTTCTGCAAGCTCTGGCATCTAGGAGTGATGCTTTTAGATAGTTAGCTGGCTGCTTGTCAGACACATAGCAACATGTCTTAATTAGCTTGTCTCAGGTTTAAATAATTAGTTGGTCTATATAATGTATAACATTGCAAACTTAAGGGTAGGAACTGCATGTTTACCTTAAATACTTACTCCATCATGGGCCTCTGATTTTGTACCTGCCCTGCTACTGTAGAACTGAATCAATATTTAGATATTAATGAAAGGCCTATGGAGGCAGTGGGCATGAACCCTCCTTCTCATTTGGGATTTACTGATGATAGATGCCCATTTGTAGTTGATTGGTATTGACTTTAGATGAACCTTAATTCAATGTTACAGAAGTAAAATCATTCTTGTTTTTACACTCACAAAGTCCAAATCACCATGGTTCCTCTGCAGGAATCCTACTCACACTACGACTTAAGTGGAATAATATTTTTTGAGTCTTGTCAGATGCTTAAAATAACATTTATTCTGACGTTCATTGGTTTCCCTCTGGGCTAATGTTAAAGGCCATGATATCACACATGCACACTGCAAAAATAGCTCCTGTATAGTCAAAATTGTTTTATTTTAAGCCAAAATTTCTTTCCCAGTGAGGTATAAAAAATTTTTCTTGACTATAATTCTTAAAACAAGCAAAATAGTCTAAAATTAATAATTTTCTTGAAATAAAGCATTTTAACTGTCTCAGAAATGGGTTTTTGCAGTGTATATTCTGTTTGAACTCAAAACGCTTTTGATTAATTTTGCTTTGGTCCCCATCAAAAGTTTACATTCATTTCCATCTAATAATAGACCTAAAGTTGATTTAACTATAAAATGCTTCTTTGAGATTACACATTGAATTGATCTAATATTAGGACTTTCAGGTCAAATACCTTCATAAATTCCTATTAGATTTAATGTTTGACAAGCTGAAAAACATGATAAATATTAATTTATTGTGACATTCAAAATGGATTTTGTAAGGATTTGGATCTGATATATTTTCTCATTAGAAATGTTCCCAACTTTCTGCAGATGCATACAGGTCCTGGTTCTCTGGCAACCTGAATTAGATTTTTCAAAGACCTTAGCATCACTCGCTGTGTGACACATAATTACTACATCAAATGCAGAGCAAAAACAGGGCTGAGCAGTTAAATTATGTGGTATGGAGCGCTCTGCTCATCATAGCCGGGGTTATAAAGGACAGCATAAAGAGAAAAAGCCAACAGGGTTATATAAAAGAAAGCAAGAACTGCTTTAATTAAGCTGTTTTCCTATGCCATTAACACAGCAACCTTCATAGATTGGTTGGGCAAACTACTGCACAAAAATAGGACCTGAGCACATATAAATTGGTGCAGATAGTCCATGGAGCCTAACATGAGGACCAAATCAAATTCCCGCATACTTGATCACAATGTTAAGAAGATGTACCCTTTCTTTTGGTTGATGACATGTGGGAAAGCCTCCAGGCACACCATGACCCTGAATGGGATGAAGTGCATATAGAACTTAGATGGAAATTTTATTGAAACCAGATAAGGTCTTGAGGGTGACAAAGTCCTCCGATTCTGAGTAGCACAATGTACGAAATACATCCTGTTTGCCTCCCGACAGAAGTTATGACCTATGAAAGAATCTCGTTACTTCAGGTGCTGCAACCATAAATCCAGAACAGATTTCCTCATAAAATTTTTCTCATTTCTTGGCAGAGGACGATGTTCTGGGTATCTTAATTTGCATTTTGTGGGCTATGTAATGTGATAAAAGTCACTAACAGAAAATTTCACAAAAATGTGGATTTATTGCTTTTGTTTGTAACATGTTTTCTATTGACAATGACAAACCATCATGTTACTATAAGGCTTATTCTGCCTTACACCCTCACTAATATTTTGAGGTATGAAGGGTTTACAATATATAAAAGGTTAAAATCAAAATTTAAAATATGCAATCAAGAAAGCAATTCTAATGTTTCTTTAGATTTTATCACTGTTAATCTTCAGTAAATATTCTGTCATTTAGAATGTTTTTTATCTCTTTGTTATTTTATAGTTTCTTTATGCGTGGCAACATTTTGACTTTAATTTGCTGAATATTAACATACAGTTAATCATTATGAGCACGTAAGCGGCATATCACAGGGAATTTCTGTATTTGCTCAGAGGAAAGCACAGTGTGCTCTGTTATTATAGGGGTTACTTATTTTAAATGA
>JAOWBL010022464.1:0-33219 GCA_028564865.1 Zenarchopterus dispar
AATTTTGTTGCATGTACATATAAATTAGCAATATTTTCGTAGTTTTATTTGTAATTTGTGTATGTTAGACATTTTTTGTGACACCTTATTGTTTTAAAGCCTAACGTTGAACAACTTGCTTAATTAGGTCTTAAATAGATGCGCTCTGCCTGTAATTTGCTACGCGCCCAGGCACGTTAATTAGGAGAAATACAGTATGTTTATTTCTGTTGTAAAGTTAAGCAAGTTATCATGGTCAGTGGACAATGATTAACTTTTAGAGCCAGAAGTGGTTATTAAAGGAAGTGCAGTTCTATTACTTCTGCAATAGCGTCAGCTCTGAGAACTGGGTGTTGCCTCTTGGTGAAACCCCTACAGATAGTCCAGAATGCAGTGGAGCATTTGGTATTCAATCAAGCATAGAAGCCACACTGTGCTCCATTCCTCATGGACATCCATCTTTTACTCTTGTCTGGCTGAATTAAGTTCTAGTTACTGATGTGATAGCTCTCAAGCAACAATTTCAACCCAGTTATAGAGACTTCAGCTCTTTCTGGAATACCATCTGTAATTAACATCCTGACAAGGCAGTCTGAATCCAGTCTGTTCTTATTTGTGGTACCATCATGGTGGAATGAGCTCCCAAAGTCCCTTCAAGAGTGTCTTGAAGACTTGTCCCTTAAGACAGTTCCTCCTCCTACTATCTAATATCTCGGACTCTCCTAATTCACACTTGTGTCATCTTTACAGATCTGTTCTACTTTGTTATCTAGTCTTAGTTATTAGGCTAATACCACCAGATGAAAAGCAGGGGTACAAACTTTGCAGCATGACTGTAGGTCTGCAAACCCGTCTGTTACAAGACGGCATTTGAAGAGGATCTAAGACTCAATTTTATACCTCATCAACTAAATTCCTCCTCACTTTGACACTTTTCTATCATGTGGAAACTGCTCTTTCATATTTTTGTCACCTCATCATAAATCTTTTAGAGTTTAGTCTCATAGAAGGGTTAATGTCCTCTTTTGACCTGACTACTCTGGCGTAAAGATGCTGAGCTGGCTTTTACATTTTATGAGATGGTTTTCAGTGTGAATAGAAGGAAACAGTAATTATCAACCAGGAACAGACGTGATGCAGATGACTTGAAATGTGAAAGACCTGCTGCTGCTGTTGGGAGTAGAGAAAGAAGGGATAGCATGTTTAGAGTCATGAAACTCATCCTGCCTCTCACAGAAACAATGTTTGATATTTACTTATTTATTTGTGATTTCTGACAGGTTACAATTGAGTCACTGATTAATCTGAGGCTGCTCATTCAATTTTCACAAAGCATGGTATACTTCATCTACACATCATGCTGATGAAAACTTTAAAAAAAGAAAGAAAGAACAAACTTTGATTAGACAATCCATTTCAAAATTACATACTGATAAAATTTGTGGGCGTGGCCTACATTTGCTCTTTGACCTTTATCTCGTGATGTATTGATCCAAATTTAATCAAGTACTGAGACACTTGATTTATCAACACCACATTACTCAGGAACATATCAAATTATATAAGGTTTCTAATTTATTTATTAATGTATCTAATGAATTAATTTTAAAAGGTTATACAAGTGTTTACAGTATGTTGAGTGTAAAACTCAAACTTCATTTCATTTGGTAACATATATTTCCATTTTTACATTTCAGATGTTCAACACATTCTCAGAAAAGTTGGCACAGACAAACTTGTACACTTTTGTAATGTTTCTTATTCCTCTCACAACACTTTAAAAAATTCTGGAATGGAGGAAATCAGTGAAGTGTTATTTTGTCTGACCACAAAACACTTTTGGACTGTATGATGGTCCATCCGTGATGCCTCAGAGTCCAGAGATGTTGCCTCTGCACAAGGCAAACACAAGGCCTCCTTTTGCACAGTAAAATTTGTAAATGTAGCTCAGTATTGTTGTATTGATGAACCGTGGTCTTTAGCATGATGAAGCAAGCATTACACTATGATTGTGTCTGAAATCCCCCTCGAGTCTACATGTACTCTACACACCTTCAGCTGTCACCATTTTGTAGTTGTGTCATGAAAATTATTAGTCCCTTTATCGCTCACTCAGTATATCCCACAGTGCATCATAAAAAATGCTGTACGATATTTGTTCAGCCTGCTCTCATCTGTTGGTCTCCTGTACCTGTTGTTACTGTCTTTGAAAAAAAAAACCCTTTTGTAGGTTGTACTCAGGTTACGCCATCAACAAATCCCACCCAGGACTCGCCACCCCATGTCCTTCTGATTACATTAGGCCTCACCTGCAATGAAGTGTATCCTCAGAGGCAAGTTATTTGTGGAGACAGCTCAACCTGCCACCCTGTGTCAGTTAAGGTAAAAAGGACAGGCACTAGATTTAGATATTAAACACAGGGTATCCACCAATGTAAAAGGAGCATTTGATTTTGATTTTCCAGACAATGAAACAGCCTCTGACAAAAAGCGCTTCCAAGGTAACGTGGAATTTCTAAGCTATTTGTTAATATACATCCATTTACATGTGGAATTTCTAAGCCATTGCAGCAAAACAAACTGAAACCATCCCACCTTCACCATTGTACTTGATAATGGGTATAAAGTGTGTCTGTTAAAATTATGTCCTTGGTTTTCTCCAAACATGGTGTGAGGTTTTAAAACCAAACAACTCAACTTTGGCCTCATCTGTCTGTAGGTCATTATTCCAGAAGTCTCATGGTTTGATGCAGTTTTGTGAACCTCAGTCATTTCATGTTCTTTTTGGGAAGATTGAAAGGGGTACCAACAAAAAGCCCAAACAAAATGTACTTATTCAGCCTTTTTCTAGTTGTGCTTTCTTGGACTTCAGTGAGGCCCATAGTGAGGTTCTAGGATAAAGCTATTGGATTTTTTTTTTTTCTTCACTGGGACATCCACTCCTTGGATGGTTAAAAGCTGTGTTGAAAGTTTCCCATTTGTGAATATTTTTTTTTTTATCAAACATTGAATTCTAGATGGTTTAGAAATGGTTTTACTACCCCTGCAATACTTTCTAATTGCCATTACTGATGACTTTCCCTCTTTGCCTTGTATTAATACACACCTAAATGCTCCAGATCATTAAATTACCAAAGGGTCCTGTACATCTGCTGATGATCAGTTCATGAAGGGCTGATGATTAGGAACACCTGGATGCAGCTTACACTTTTTAAATGCTATGGAAGCAGTAAGAGGTACTTAGGATTGCTTACATTTTGTTTTTCATTTTAGCTTCTTGTTTAATGAATGAAGCACATTTAAAATACATACAAATTCAAGGGAATCTTTTAACACAATTCAACATGGACAGACTAGTCCTTGTTGAATTGACAGGTGTTTCTCTCCGCCACAGAGACAGGCCACATAAATGAGCTCACCAGTCAAAGGGGTGAAAACTAAATTTATTTTTATCCATCTAGTTTAACTTACTAGACTTTGGAGACAGATTTAGGAGTGGGTGACATGGGCAGCTGTCCAGGGCGGCATCTTAACAAGGATGACAGCGCCACATAAAAGAAAGAAAGAAAGAGAAATAGAGGTAGAAAGAAAATGTCAGGAATGTTTTCTTTTATCACTAATTTACACATCACCCCAATTATATCTTTGTAGTGACATTTAGTGGGTTAAAGAGAGAAGTAGGCACCGTTATAGCCTACTAGCTTATTAAGTAGACATTGATGTCTAAGTAACCGCTGTTAAGAAAGCAGGTTGTTTGCCAGACATGAGTCGCACTTGGAGGAGGGAGACAGGGAGGCAACAGTGGCCAACCCTGGTCCTCGAGAGCCACAGTCCTGCATGTTTTAGATGTCTCCCTGCTTCAACACACCTGATTCTAATTAAAGGTCGTTAACAGGTTGCCATCAAGGTTTGAACAAGTCTGTCAATGACAGACATTTGTATCATGGTGTGAAGAAGCAGGGCAACATCTAAAACATGCAGGACTGCGGCTCTTGAGGACCAGGGTTGGAGGGGTTGATGAGTAATACGCTGACCACAAAGTGCAAAACCAGAAACGTTAACTGAGACTGCATCCACACTAGTTTTTAATGCACTGCAAAACACAGACAACAACAGGTTACAGGAGCCGCTCGGTGCACCGTCCCCAACTGCTCCAGCAACGACCGGCCAACTTCTTCCGCCGGTCAGTGGCTGCCAGCCAGAGCATCAGCCACTGGTGCATACGGAACTGAGCACCCCCAGCTGGCGAAACTCACCCCACACTCCTCAACAATACAACAGGTCCCAACAGCAGCTCCAATAAAAGAAAGTGATCCCACACATCAAAACAAATGGGGGGCCACCATCTTCCTGTCTCTACTTCACAGTGCCACATGAACATGTTAATACCTGGAAACACCTAGAAAAAATTATTGTTGCAAATTAATCATATAACATCTTTCAGAGGGTTCTGCTTCCTGCTTAGTGCTTTAAGAGTAAAAGTAATTGGTCTTTATTTCACTCAGTAAAAGACTTACTTTGAGACGTTTTTTGTTGCATGTCTTTATAACATCAATGAGTTCATTGATGTTATAAATATGCATTTATTTTTGTGGTTCACTTCTTTTTGAATGTGCATGAACAAATGAAATGATCTGTGATTGTTTGGTTTTCAGCTGAAGCACTGAGCAATGCTTCTGTACTCACCAGACACTTGAAAGTCTCATTGGCCAAAATCCCTGCAAACAGGGTCAAAAGAAATGAAATTTAGTCTGGAATGATTTCAGATTAGATTATCAACGCTTTGAACATCACAAAGTTGCAGATTTGCTCTGGAGTTGTGTTTCAAATTGAATTCCAGAAAACTGATTGGACTAAAGCGAGACAGAGCTCCGTCCTGACAAGCACATTATCCCTGAAAGCATGATGTTTAAGTCTGCTGCGCTTACTCTTTAAAAATGAACAAACGTGCAGAAACATCGTGCATATTTCAACATGTTTGATCAAATAAATTCTCAGCGGTTTGCTCTGAGCACCAAGGCATTTCAAAAAGTTGCTTTCATCATCATCATCATTATCATGATCTGAGCAGTTTTCCTCTCAGGCAGCAGCAGAATATCAAAGCGCTAAGTTTGTGTTGGCTGTGAGGACATCAGAAGCTCATAGAGCTTGTTAGCGATGACAGCAGCCACTCTGGCCAGCTCCAGGTCATGTGATTTGCATACCTCATGGGGCTGCTGATGTTTCACAGCTAAAAACTGTCTGGAAATTGAGGTTTATGTGGTTGGAACATGAAGGGGGTTCTGAACAATCATTATAGTTTACAGTCATGTGAAAAGAGACCTCATTCACTTTTAAGTCCACGGGTTTCATGATATCATTAAAAAAACACAAATGGGTTTCAACTGGTTATAAACAGTCACATACCATAACAGGAGGGAAAAAAACTCAGCATTTCAGCAGAAACATCTCATACCCACTTTAAAGCACAGCAGTGGAGGGGTGATGGTTGCAATTGGGATAATAAAAACTATTTCAAGACAATGATCCCAGACACAGCAGCCAATTTATATCAGATTGGTTGAAAAATAATAGTATCAAGGTTTCACAATGGCCTACTGAAAGTCCAGACCTCAAGCTGACTGAAACGGTGTGGTCGGACCTTAAAGTGGTCTTATTCTGCTTTTTTGTATTTTCTAACTTGTCTACACTTACATGGTGATCAGCTTAGATGGGACTGGGAGCTCAAAAATTGTCAATGCTGTAGTGTCCTTTTGCACAAATTAGTTAGGACACTGAGGACTTTTGGTTTTAATTGCCATTTGTGTATAGTATCCCAAGGTATTTGTAGCTGTTCTCAACATCTGATATGTTGCCTTCTGTTTCTTCGAAACCATTAGTTTTGATAATTCTGCTCATCTTTGATATCATTCATCCTAAATGATATTACATTATCACCATTATATATTATTGTGAGGTGTGTCTGTGAGTTGATGTCTTCCTCATTCCTGGCCTACAGTTTGATTTCATACATGTAGATGAGGTGGTTGATTGTTCCACTTCAGAATTTACATCCATAACCATTCTTTGTGATGATCTGGCCAACAGGGCTCAGACCTACAACAGCAGTGGGAGCAAAACACCTCTTTAGCATATACCACACTTGATGGTAACTTGTGCCATTGGCTTTCAGTTAGCCTCTAGAGTTGCCTTCAACAGTCCCATCAAGTTCGTGATGAAGGCTTTCAGTGTCCTGTTGATTTTGTACAGCTCCAAATATTCCAGTATCCAAGAGTCCAGCACTGAGTCATGGGATTTCTTATTGTCCATCCAGGCAGTGCACAGGTTGGTTTCCTTTATTTTACAGTCTTTGGGAACTGTCCTCTCAACGGCTAGTTGGTGTGTGGCTCCTATGCTGTTATTTCAATTCAATTCAGTTGAAAAAGACTTTATTAATCCCTGAAGTGAAATTAACTGCAGTCATTTCAGTCACTTCAATGAGTTATTGTAGAGGTTTATTGCTGTGGGCAGAAAGGACCTCTTATAGCAGTCTGTAGCAAATATGAAGATGACTCTTGCTGAAGATATTGTTGCTGAATCACTGTGTTGTGAAGAGGCTGCTCACGGTTGTCCATGATCTTCTTCATTTTATGAAGTATCCTTGTTTCCACAATTAGCTCCAGAACAGAACCAGCCTTCTTTATCATTTGCTTCAGTTTCTTTAAGTCACTGGCGCTGATGGTGCTCCCCCAATAGATGACTGTAGTTGTGATTGAGGTCTTCATGAAAGACTTATAAAAGATACATAGCATCTAGCTGCAAACACTAAAGGGCCTAAGCTTCCTTAAGAAGTAAAATTGGCTCTGTCCTTTCTATAAACCACACCAGTGTCACATCTCCAGTCCAGTCTGCTGTCCAGATGAACACCAAGGAGTTGTGTTGTGTATGTTGTGGGGTGTATCAGTGATGGATAAGAGACTGACTACAGAGAATTGGTGGACTGGTGGACATGTGAACACCAAGGCATTTATACACCTCCACCTTTTCTCCCATGATGGAAAAAAGTATTTGGATTTATCCTGGCTGTCCTAAAATCCATAATCATCTCCTTTCTCTTATTCATATTCAAGCTGAGATTATTGTTCCCGAACCATACCACAAAACAGTCCACATGTTCTCTGTAGTCAGTCTCTTGTCCATCACTGATACACCCCACAACAATAGAGTAATCTGCTTATTTTTGCAGATGGCAGGACAAGACAGGTCTTAGAAGGTGCTTGTCTGCATTTTCAGGTGGGCTAATCAAAGTCCCTATAGGACTTTCATGATGTGGGATGTTAGGTCTACAGGTCTGTAGTCATTAGGGGATTTCCAAGTCCCTTCTGGGCTGTGCTCATGTGTGCTGCTTTTCTTGGTTGCTATGGTACCTGACAGAAACTTCAATTTTGTGCAGAGGCAGGTTATCGGCCGGTCTTGGCTGGGATTGCTCATTTCTGGGAGTCCTTCATGATGAGGACAGTGCACCCTCGGGTTAACAGATAGGTGAATCAAATCTGTTAGAACCTGGGCTGTTATTGTACAGCAGCAACAAGAAACATGCCTGTTGGTAGTTCAGGTAATTACAGAGATCTAACCACTGTTGTAGTCTGGACCCTTTAAAAACGAATTCATTAAACTTTCCATAAATAAAATCAAGAAATTAAAAAGTGAACTACATATTTTATCTAATTTCATTTTCATTCACTCTTGCTGTTGTCTTAGATTTCCATATTGCACCCTCTTTGACCCCACTTTCCTCTAAACTAAGAGCCCCTATTTTGTCATACTGATTTTTTTATGATTAAATGTTGTCCTGCCGAAAAGGTTGGTAGCTTCATCTCCTTAACATGGAAACTAGATCAAGAAAAAGTGCTCTTTGAGCCCAAGCAGACAATTACAGTTATGAAAATGTTGTCATGAGCTTTCCTGATATTGTTAGAGTCCCACTGAAGCTCTGAGTCTAAATCAGATTAGCATCTTCCCCGCTGCTGCTCTGGATTTAGTTCAGCATCAGAGAAGAAGATAAAATGCTGGTATGAAGGTGAGACGACTGGGATCAGAGCTGTCATCCTTCTGACATCTGAGTTTGACATGTCTCTGCAGACTACCGATGTTGGCATTAAAAAAGACTTAAATGTCCCCTCTTCTTTCTGTTCCAACTTTCAAAGTTGCTGTTCAGAAATGTGGTCCTCTCTTATCAGCAGAAGAGACAGTTCATCTGAAATCATCTGGTATTTCTAGGAGGTGAATCTAAAAATGTCACATGTGGTCTCCCTGTCCCCATGTCCCAGCTTTTACATGATGAAAAAAATTAGGATTTCCTTCAATATCACAGCTTGAAATGAGCACACTGTTAAAATTAGATCAGTCTTCATGAAAATAATGCCAACAGGAAGTCTCTCAGAACTGAAAAGCTGCTTCTCTGATTGCAGATGTAACATCACTAATTTACTGTATAAGAACATTTTTTAAAAATTCTCCTCATTGTGGGTCTGAGTATTAATGATTAGTAGTGGTTTTCATACATGTCTATGCATCTCAACATGTTTGTGGGGGAATTTTGCTTCATTCTTTTTCTCAATGTTACTTTTTTTCATTGAGGTTTTTTGGACATTCAGCTATTCACAGCTCTTTTAATGCCCCACCACAGTATTTCAAGCAGGCTGAGATATGGACTTTGACAATGTTGTTCCAAAACTTTGATTCTTTTCTTTTTCATCCATTTCTATATAAATTTACTGCTGTGTTTGGGATCACATGGTCTCACAATTGTATCTAGAATACTCTGGAGTTCATGATCCTCTCAGTGACTGCAGAGTGTCCAGATCCTGTGGCTGTAGATCCTAAATCATAACCACGTTGCTTGATGATATTCAGGAAACTTTGTGAAATGACTTTCTGTAAAGTGTTCAAAGTTGTAGATGATTTTGAGTAATGTTTTCAAAAAACATAAACAGTGTTCAATAAAGCTTGTAAAACCACAGATGATTTTGAGGCAAGTTTGCAAAAACATAGATAACCTTTGATCAAGTAGACTGGCAGTTTTCACAAAACTTTGGAAAAAATAGGGACAATTTTCAAGAAACTTCAAAAAAAAAAGAAGGAACAATCTTTCATAAAGTTTGAAAAAATAGAAACAATTTTTGATGAGGTTTCTTGCAAAAAACAATTTTGGTAAAGTTTGTAGAAATTTCTATTAACGGTATATTAAAAAATTACACAAAATTTCTAGAAAGTTCATAAAAATTGTAACATCTGCAGAATGGTAGACATGTTAGATAAAGTTTGCATAAATATATGATTTAGGTAAAGTTTGCAAACTCTAGATGATTCTGCAGGAAAGATTTTAAAAACAGATGATTTCTTAAGTTCACTTAAATGTAGATGACTTTCTGTAAACTCTGCCTTTTTCATAAACATTACAAAAAACAGGGAAATTCTAGTAATATTTTTTGAAAAGTAGACAATATTTGTGAAAGTTTGCATTTTTGGTCAACTTTGCAAAAACACAGAGTTTTTACTGAAGCCACAAAAAGGATTTTCTGTAAGGTTTGCCTGATAGTGGATATGGGTTTTTTTCTGATGAAATGGTGTGTTTTGATTTTATCCAAACAAGGAGTTCAAGACAAAACAAATCCACTTTGGGTTCATCTTTCCATAAAACATTGTGGTCGCCCCCTCTCGAGAAGATTGACAACTGTCATGAATGGTGTGTACTTGTGAGAAATGTCTTTAATTGTCACATGTACTTCAAATAACTGTTCCTCTGACTAATGTACAGTTGAATGCTGGAGACCAAAAAAGGGCTAAAAAGTCTGTTTTATAAAGGTCTAAACACCTCCTGATGATCAGAACTTAACATGACTGTTGCATTTCCACCTCTGCTTTTTTCAATAAACCTCTTCTTGTTGTATTTTATCCTATTTTGTGTCCTCAGCTACACACAACCTTCACAATAAATTTACAGGTTTAAAACTTTAAAAATGTTAAACCTTTTCTTTTACAAACAGTTTATTTAAAGAGTGTCTTCACTGCTAATCATCCATCATCCGGCCGCCTTTTCAGAAAAAAGCTTCCTTACTGTTGAAGCATCCTCATCTCAGATTCAGCTGCAGCGCTCTGCATCACATATGAGCTCTGGCAGAGCTGATCTGGGACCGTTCACATGAATTAAATATGGGGTTTTCTGAGGCCAGTGCCAGCCGTCAGGTTGCATATTTACAGCCTTCTGCGGGCACAGAAATTTACTGCACCAGGACTAAATTATCTCCACACAGTCGGACAATATGAATGAGAGTCAGGGCAGATTCAATTTAAAATTGAAGCCCCACCAACCACCATGCTGATAGACTTCACTAAAACAAAGAATGAAGAATGAGCTGTGTTAGCATAGAAATGTTTTCTGATAATGGTTGAGTGGATTTCAAGTAAAAACATTTAGTTCCTGTATGAGCTCTAGCAGCTGGGCACTTCTTTGTCTCAGGTGAAGTCAACTATGTTGCAGTTCCTCTAAACTAGGGATTGACTCTAAACTGAGTTAGTCTCCATCATAGACTGTATAAAACAGTGAACAAGCAGTCACATGATCCATTGGTTTCTGAAGACTGGTTTTGAACCTTGTTTTTCATCTCATGGGGTGCAGCTATGTTGCTTCAGAATCCTATGGAAACATGCCGACCGTATGTCAATCAAAATTAGCTTTGCTCCCAGCTTCTTCATCTGGACCCCACCGAAATATCTGCAGAGCTGCCATCAGGCGTTTTGTTGACTTGATGGCAAAATCAAAAATATCTATCGTGTTTAGTCAGGACTTGGTTAGTACAGATGCGTGGCTGATTGATAAACGTGTTAGCATGATGATTCCAGATGAGGAAGTGATATCTGCTCATGATTGACTGAGCTGACTGTCAACCAATTATGTGAAAAAAAATGTTTTTTGCTTTATATACATTTTCCTAGCATGGTACAAAAAATTGATTCCCCCCAGAACTGCCACGGATGTGAAATTAAGACCAATTTTTTTTTTTTTTTTTTTAACCAGACTGTCAATATCTTTGCTTTCCCCTCTAAAGTAAATATGTGTATTTCTCTTCTAAAGTTGAACATTTTAACATAGGAGTCAATGGAGATTGGTTCGCTTTTGCAGCCACCCTTTGGTGGCCAAAGGAAAACCCTGTTCTAAGGCCAGCTAGCTTGATGTCCTAGGTCTTTACCAAGCACCAACCATGTAAATTCTGGGTTGAATCCCTTGCAGAACTAAGGTTTGTTGCAGTTCCTTGATTAGCTGCTGGAGGCTGGCTCCAAAACTGAGTCAATCTCCATTAACTCCCATGTTAAAATGTCCAACTTTACAGCAGAAATAAACATATGTACAGCCTGGTTAAGATAACCTACTTTTGGTCTTAACTGTATGAATTTTTGTACCATGTCAGGGGAATTTATATAAAGCTATAAATGGATTAGTAATATGGCTGATTGGCAGTTGGCTCAGCCAATGGCAAACCATTATCACTTCATCATCAGTCTTCATGAAACTATGAAACTAAGTGAAGTAATTAGCAGTTTATATAAGCCAAGCTTTGGCTAAACACAACTATATTTTTTGATTTTGTGACAGAAACAACACATGAAATGGAATATTCTGCTCTAAAAGTCCACCAGCAGCTCTTTCAGACCAGCTGAAGGAGTTGGTAGCCACAACAAACTTTTCTTGACATACAATGGGCATGTTCCCATCAGCTTCCAGGGCAACATGACAGTGTGCAATAGAAAGAAATAGAGGCTTTAAAACAGTTCTTCAAACAACCTATGGGTCACATTATGGATGCTTCATCCAATGTTTTTACAGTCTATGGTCTTCACTGGCACCTTGTTCCATTTGGACATCCTAAAAAAAATCTCTCAAGGAAGCCTCTAAGAGCCAATTAGGTCCATGCCTTCACAACTCCCCAAACAGCACCTGATTTATATAGCCCTTTTGAAGGTGTGTGCCCTTAGGACTTTGGACCCACATCATTTACCCACATCAGTGACCTGACGGTGAAGGCCACTGACTTACTCTAGCCAAGGCCGAAATTGGCTTTCTTACAGATGCAACAGCCACCAACTGACTGCCCTGTGGCCAGGAGCTGAGCAGGCAATTGCTTGAGCTGTCTGCTCCAGACAAGCCACCTTAGCCTCAGACCCAACTAAGCTGAAGCGGAAAGATACAGCTGGTGGTTGCAGTCCAGCCACTGCTTCTGTCAGTGTCTCTGCCTGGGCTACCTAGTGGGGCCAAGGTTTAAAGTAGTGATAGATGGTTCTGGTAGCTCTGGTGGAACTCAACCAGGAGATCTGTTAGTCCTCACTTTGCCGCTGATCATCTTTGCTTCAGGTGTCATTTGATGGACTTTGGTAGCTCACTCTACCATGGAGGAATGCTAAATTAGAATAGTCTGGACTCAGACTACCTTGTATAGATGGCAGTACCAGACAATGTTCCTGGTGGTCCAGAGGGGCAGAATTCTGTTTCACTTAAGTAATGAACAATTAGCATTTTTAGTAAACTTGACATCTGAGCTCTGAATTAAGGCCTAGCAGAGCAAATCTACTTTTTTTCTTTTTTCTTCCTTTTTTTTTTTTTTTTTTGTTTAGATAATATGACTTCTTGTGCTGTTGTACTAACAAGCCAACCGAAGTGGCTTTGGGTTGACATGAAAGGGCTCTGGAGCAATAGGGACTTGGCAAGTCAGCCTGAGGCTTGCATTGGCTGCCAGAAGCACCAGTAAGGCTGCAGCTTCAGCCCAGTCACGGCTTCTGCTGAGTGCTTCAACTGAGCCATCTGGTTGGACCCCTACCATCGTGGCCAAAGTAGCTCCTGAAGAACTTGACTGGAGATCCAGCAGACCTTGTTTTAAATGTTATTATACATTACAAAAGGAATTTAGAACAATGTAAGTCAGCATCATAGGTTAGCATGAGCTGAGCCAATCTAAATTAACTAGTTTTTGGTAACTGAGCTGAGGTGGGTGTTTTTCAGTCAGCTGCCAAATTTGTTTGTTCCATCTATTTACCCATTCAAGAGTCAATTCATGCTAACAGGCTTCAAAGCCATAATATTATGCATATCACAATAAAGTTAACGCATCAGACCTTGGTATAAACATGAAAGTGCACCTCAAGTGGAGCAGGTCAGTAATACAAATTAAATGAAGAGAAATTAAAAGCTTTTATTGTCATTATACACAGTGCACAATGAGACATTGAGTAACTTCTCCCTTTTAAGGTGCAATTATAAAAAAAAAAAAAAAAAGATAAAATAATAAAACAGATGTTGTGGAAAAAAGTACTAAAAACATGTATTCTACCTCTCTATAATACATTTTAACCACTAGGTGATTGCAATTCCATGAATAAGACTTAAATAGTACAATAACACTCTAAAATAAAGACTTAGCAATATGGCTCGAGTTAGTGAATTATTTGATTAGCTTTTGCATGCAAAAGGGTCAAACCATACATCCCAAGTTTCATGCTGAGCATCATAACAATCTTGCTATGCAAAACAACAGCTGCCAAGATACCAAACCAAGGACAGAGACGTGCACTAGCCTGCACTCATGACTAATAATTCCATCACAACAGAAAAGAATGAAATAAAGGACTTCAAAAGGAAATCTATAATGATTTATATACAAATCTCATGCATAATGTAGAAGGAGCTATAGTGCATATGTCTGCACGGACTGGATAAGGTGCTTTGTTAAAGTTAATAGTGTCCTGGGTGGCTTGGATGTGCTAATGTCCTGCATTGTGTGTCTGTAGTGTGGTGGAGGCCACAGCTCTGGGGTGGAAGCTGTTCCTCAGACTGTTTGTTTTAGTTCTTATTGTCCTGAATTGCTTCCCAGGTAGTTGTGGTTCAGAGTGTTGCTGGGATGCATAGTGTCCAGTGTGATGGACCTGACTTTTTCTCAGTTAGCTTGCATAGAGTGTGTCAAGGTGAGGAAGCTCCAGCCCAGTGATGTGCTGGGCTACCTCCACCACTCTATGCAGGGCCCTCCTCTCAGCAGCTTTGCAGATTACAAACCACACAGAGATGCAACTGGTAAGGATGCTTTCTGTGGTGCTCCAATAGAAGTTGAGCATCAGTACCTGGTGGAGCTGGGCCTTTTTCAGTTTTCTGAGGAAAAAAAGAGTCTTTTGGGGACTTTGGCCAGTCAAGAGATGTTGGCAATCCAAGACACCTGGCTAGAGACCTTGACTCCAGCCTTGTGGGGTTCCTGTGTTCAGGGTGAGGACAGATGAGGTATGGTGTCCTATTCTCATCTGCTGTGATCTTCCTGTGAGAAAGTCTGTGATCCATGCATACAGGGAGGAGCTTAGGCCCAGAAGACAAGTCAACCGGGCAGGACTGGTAATCTGGCATACTGGACATTTATCTGACTTACCTTGGTGCTGATGGAGACATCAGAAATAATCACTGCATTAGCTGAGCGTCCTCTTTGAACCCTTTCAGACCAATCCGCAGTCAATCACAGTAGTTTATTAGTAAAATTAATGACACAACAAAACATATTCTCTTATAATAAAAAAAGAATGCATGTGTTCTGTTAAGTCTTTATTTGCTAAGCACTAAGTAGAAAATGAGATAATAGCTAGCTATTGGCTAATTAAAGGAACATGCCCTATTTATACTGAATTTGTTGCTTCATACAACTTTACCTGATGTGGTGCATGGATATGAAATCTACATATATAGACCAAAACTGCTGTTTGAACCAAGCTGTAAATATGTTTATTTGTTTATTTAAACTTGAAGAGTGGATATTGACTCGCTTTTGGAGCCACCCCCAGTGATTAGTAAATTTAGCAACTTTTCTGAATTCTGTTGGAATTTTGTTTCTTGTTATGATCCTGCTGGCAATTGCCCCATCCCCCATGAATGCTTACCTGTATTCGTGGAGGGGCTGATCAGACCAGATAGTTCAAGATAGGCTGGAGAAGAAATCCTCTGGACTGGTGGACAACTGCTGCATGACCCAGACCCAACACCACAGTGCCAACTGTGAAGTACTAGTTGTGATAACCAGTTGTTGCTGAACAAGTGTTGGAGCTCAACATCACTCTTTCATGTCTCTGTGCTGAACTGATTCAACTTTCATATGAATCGGGGGTTTACATCAAATAGCATATTACCACACAACCACCATACATTTATGTACACACATCACACTATGACACGCTACATAAACACCAGATGCATTATCAAATGGCACACATCACATTTCAAATCACATCAAACTTTATTTATATAGCACTTTTCATACAATAAAATATAGCACAAAGTGCATTTAATCCTTGGGAAATTGAAGATGTTAATTGTTGTATAATTGTACAAAAAGGATCTGTGGCTTTATGTGAGCTGATATGACTGTATTAATCACATACAGTCACAAACAAAGTGTAATGTGGGGAAGAGTTTTCCTCCATATAGGCCTACATAATCTCAATAGCAATAATGAGTATTCTGCATTATTCATTTAATATATGTTCTTTTGCTTTGTTTTATCTGTTTGTAGTTGTTTCAAACCAAGGGGCCACATCTGACTTGCTAGTCAGAATCAGTATGAACAAATGAAATGATTGCAGTTCCTTGACTGACCACTAGGTACTCGCTCCAAAACTGCATTAATTTCCATTGATCCTTATGTTAAAATCATGGACTACAAATACATTGGACACAATATTCAAGACCCAACTGTTTTCTGACAAGCGGTTTTGAAGCCTCTTTTTTCTTCTAATGCCATGTTGTTCAGGAAGCTGACGGGAATATGCCAACTGTATGTCAATCAAAGTTACATGTGGCTACAAAGAGATTAGAGAATTATGCAGGTTAACAGGCTAAACAAAAGAACTAGCCAAACTAGCCAAACACCACCCATGTGAAAGACACGCGATACAGGAAAGGAGCACCCACAATGCAATGCCACCATGTGATAGTTAGCTTTTGGTGCTGTTAATTGTACTCAGTGACCGCTGTTATGGGTTCTGTGTTGGGTCTGGAAGAGCTCAGAGAAGCTTATCAAAGTAATCTCCAGCAGCTACATGTATCTTCACCCCAGATGAAGGCTGCTCGCAGGGCCACCTAGAGGAATGTTTACCCTGCTCTAACACACCTGGCTCAAATTAGTGGGCCATTGGCAGACTTGTGTAGGCCTTCATATTTTGAATGTTGAAAGAAAGGCTGCATGAAAGTGTTAATGTCACATATAAATTATAAGTAGGCACCAAGACTCTTTGCAGGATGATGTTTCTAAAATTAAATAAATTATTAGTCTGTCATAAAAGTTTTTTATGGCTAGACCAGTTATTTGCAACAGATGGTGTGCCATATTATATGACACTTTATATTATTAGTAGATGTGTTATCATTTTAACAGGAATATAAAGATATTTAACATTTTTTGTATCCTTGAAAACAGGCTTTTAAAAAAATTGAGCTTTTATTATTAGCTGTGTTACCATTTTAACAGGAATATAAAGATATTTAACTTTTTTTCTATCCTTCAAAATGGGCTTTTAAAAATTTTGAGCTTTTTCTGTGTAACTGCTGTAGATCATCAGAGTCTGATCAGATCAACACCTTCAATTTGTGAAGGTTAGCAGAGCTGGACCCCAGTAAACTATGGCTCACAGGAAGTAGACATGAATTGGAAATGCCTGAAGTTGGGGAAATGGGAAGTTAAAAAGGCTGGATCAGTGGAGCAAAGTGGCATTTATGGAAGAAGACTTTTTGAAAAGAAGTAGAAGACTTATTAAATACCAATTAAGGGTCTGAACAAGCTCCGACCCAAATCTTTTATTGCTGCTTCTGACTGGTTAAATCACTCCTTTCAAGCCTTCATGACTGTATTTGGATCCTTTGTCTCATCAGGTGGAATCTGTATCGCTCAGTCCCTGAAAATTCCCCATGACCACAAACCATCTGACTTTGATAAAGTTATCCGTCTGCTGCTGGACACCCACAATGCCAGAGCAGTCATCCTGTTTGCCAATGATGATGACATCAGGTAGGTAATCCACAGCACTGTCTCATTGATAAACAGTTGAGTTAGTCACAAAAAAATAAATAAACCCCACATTTCCTCTGGTAAATTCACTGTTTACAGACATGAAGGACTTTCATGTGGAAATAGAGAAAAAAATTAAATAAAAAACGTTATTGCCTTATATTTTAATCATCTTTTCTGTTCTTTGTTATTTATATTTTAGTTAAGTTTTTTTTTTTCAAATTTAAGGTAGTACTTAAATAAAAATAAAAGTCATGAAATTAAATTTATTACATTTTAAAAACTGATGTATGAAAAAATTAAAGAAAGGAGGGTGGAAGATGTCACACTTGTAGACCAAGAGGTACTTAGAATGAGTAAGGCTGAAGAGAGAGCAGTTTTAAAGAGGATGAAGAATGAAAAGACAGTTGATCTTAATGACATCCTGGTGGACGTGTGGACATTTCTTGGACAGACAGAATAGGAGTTTCTAACTCAGTCCTTCAGCAACATCTTGGAGAGTGAAAGAATAACAGGAATGGAGGAATAATGTATTACTAAACAAGGGTGATGTCCAAAACTTCTACTACTATTTCTACATCAGGGGGATAAAACTTATGATCCACACAATGCAGATTGGGGAAAGAGTAGTGAAAGGTATATTAAGAAATTTGGTTGCGATTAGTGAGCAGTAGTATGGTTTTAATGCCAAAAAAAGCACTACTACTGTTGCAATGTTTGCTTTGAGAATGCTGAGAGTCCAGTAGGCACAACAGAGTGGTTTCGGGGAGAAGTAGGATACTTCAAGAATCCAACATAGGCTCCTTACTGCCATGATGATCGATAGGCTGACAAATGATGTCAGACAGGAGTCTCCTTGAACAATAATGTTTGAATATGACATTGTAATTTGTAATAAAAGTAGAGAGCAGGTGAAGTGGTTAGGTTGAGAATAAATAGTTACATTTAGGTACCATACTATAAACTATAATTATGAAGGAGAGGAGGTTTTGAGGATGTGACTCAGTGGCCGATTGTGTTTGGATGCAGGGGACTCCTAAATGCCAGTAAGCGAGCAGACAAAGTTGGTCACCTCCTGTGGATAGGTTCTGACAGCTGGGGGGCCAAAAATGGTCCGATCCACCAGCTGGAAGACGCTGCTGCAGGAGCCATCACCATCCTTCCCAAAAGGGCTACCATCAACGGTGAGTCCATTCAGCTTTGTTTTTTTCTTTTAAAACCAGGACACAACTCAGTGGCATTAATGACATGATCAAAAACAATTATCAAAACTCCTACATGAAACATAAAACGTCCTCAGAGTTTTGTTGATATTGAGGTAATCTGTAGTTATTGTTTAACTACAGTTAAACAATCAACATGTAAGTAATATCACCGCAGTCCAGAACAGACGTGAAAGTGACAGCAACATGTTGCCAAATATGAATTTTATGTATTTTTACTGCTTCATGTGTAAAACATGAACATTTGAAACACTTCCATAACTGCCATGTAGTTGTGGAAAAAAGGCAGTGGTTCCAGAAATTTCCCTGACAAGCAACCTTAGTCCCAGGACACATCCCTGAGGAACACTATTGACCACATTAATTACACCAGAAGGCTTGACTTTTGCCTGTACTCTTCAATCTGCCAGACAAGTAATTGTGATGGGTTGTTGGTTGCATCACCAGCCTGCAAAGCAGTAAGTAAACAAAAGAAATCTATGTGTACCAAAAGTACTTTTAATAAAATGATTGGTGAAGGAGAATGCGTTTGTCGTCATGATTCTCGATAGAGACCAACTCTGAATCAGCACAGAGAGCATGATATGAACCAGGTTGCAGATACAAATGTTATGCATGTCAACTTGCAATGTTTTCATAGTGTTTTACTTCTGTTACCACAACTCCATCAAATCTGATTCTTTTTTAGTTTCATGAAGCTTAGTTTTTGGAGATGATGTGGCTGTGCTGGCTTTATCAGCCCAGGACCTTCAACTCTCACAAGAGTGGTTCACACCTGAATGTGAAGCAGTTGGGATGAGAATCGGTGCCTCTAAACCTGAGACCATGGTCCTCAGCTGGAAAAGGGTGGAGTGCCCTCTCCGGGTTGTGAATCTGCTACTGCCCCAAGTGGAGGAGCTCAAATATCTCTGGGTCTTGTTCATGGGTGAGGGAAGAATGGAGTGGGAGATTGATAGGTGGATCGGTGCAGTATCCGCAGTGATGGGGACTCTTTATCAGGCTCTTGTGATGAAGAAAGAGCTGAGCCAAAAGGTGAAGCTCCCAGTTTACTACTCAGTCTACATTCCAACCCTCACCTATGGTCATGACCTGTGGGTAGTGACTGAAGGAACAAGATCAGGGTGTAAATGTGTTTCCTCCACATGGTGTCTGGGCTCTCCCTTAGAGATAGGGTGAGAAGCTCAGTCATCCGGGAGGGGTTCAGAGTAGAGCTGCTGCTCCTCTGCATCAAGAGGCGCCAGATGAGATGGCTCAGGCATCTGGTGAGGATGCCTCCTGGACGCCTCCCTGGTGAGGTTTTCCAGGCATATCCCACTGGCAGGCGACCCTGGGGAAGACTCAGGACACACTGGAGAGACTATGTGTCTTGGCTGGCCTGGCAACACCTTAGGTTCCGCTCAGATGAGCTGGATGAAGTGGCTGGGAAGAGGGAAGCCTGGGCTACCCAACTTAGGCTACTGGCCCCATGACCCGATCTTGTATAAGTGAAAGAAAATGGATGAATGGAGGAATGAAACTTAATTTTTTAATATTTTGCTTTTTTGAAGGAGTTATGTCGGGTTTTATTAATATGTCATTTCAAGCTGCATTTTAATTGGCTAATCAGTAGACAGAGTCATATGATTTCTGCCACTGTCAAAATATTATATATGGTCTTAAGACCAGTGTTATGGTGGTCATATCATCACTCACATTGTACAATGTGAGATAATAGATTTTGACCTGTGATGATGGGTATTTCCATGATTCTTTAAAGGCTGCAATCTTTCATCTGACATCAAAATTTGCTTTTACAAAAGCTACTTCTAATGAGAAACACATTTTTTGTCTCATATTTGTAAATGTATTTTTCAACTATCCGTTCAAGTATTGTCATCTCATTAATATACCTTGCACACAAAGATTTGTAACTGCTGCTTCTACATATGTTGTTATGATTAAAAAGAAGAAAAGCCTTGACTAAACCAGTGACATCTGTTTATTTAGTTTTTTCAGCTCTTTCTGCAGCATTCATACAGAGGATCATGTATTGTGTTGTTGTCCAGACTTGAACAGTTTTAAGTATCAAAGGTTCAATTTTTAACTTGTTCAAGTCAAACCGACAGAGAGGACTTTTTCTGCTCATCTGCTGCACTTGTTTGTTTTTAATTGAGGCACTGTTTTGGGCCCCTGCTGTTTTTACTTTCCATGTTGTCTTTCAGGTCTCTTTGCAGGAAGCATATTTCTTCCCTCCATATTTATTTGTCCATTAAGTTAACAGTAAAAGTTCACAACAACCATTTTTAAGACGTATAATCAGATAATCTTAAAGCCTTGATGAAGCCGTTGTGGCAGATCTTATTTTTTTAAATGTAGTTATGTTTTATTAACCTCCAGACCTATAAGACAAGCCTCTGAGCTAGAAATCACAAGAACTATTTTGTGTCACTTTGAAATCAGATTAAATATAATTTAAAATGCTACTATGGGAAGATAAAACCATTTTCAGTTTTTCCAAGTTTCGGTTTCAGTTTTTCCATCCATACATCCATCCGTACATCCAGGTTCAGGTTGTGGGGCTTGCGATCTAAGCAGAGGTCCAGACCTAGATCATAGTCAGCCTGTTCACACACCCAAAGGCACAGAAAAGCTACCCCTCTCATCAACTGCGGGGGTACCTTACATACAGATTCCAAGCTAGGGGCAAAGAGTAACCCTACTCCAGCTCAGTGTGTCTGGGCAACTCCAAATCCAAACCAGGTTCCAGCTTCTCTTGTCAAGAACAGTTCTGAAGTTCACATTGTCAGTTGAGTTGAGCCTGAGTATATCTAATTGGTAACTCTCAACCTTATGCACAAGCTCAGACTCCTTCACCACCAAAGAAGTGAAGTTCCATGTCCTAAGAGCCAGTTTTGGCTTATGCCTTCAGCTGCTGCCCATATTACATAGTATCCCTCACCATGATCAGGTGGCAGTTCAAGAAGGTGTTGGAAAGAGTGCTTTGGTTTAAATCTGGGGTCATGCCATGCCTGATGGATAAAAGGCTCATTTGGAAGGAGTTTAATGTTTCAAACTGGAATTTTCACCTTCAGCTTTACATAAAGAAGATGAAAGTTAAACTTAATGTAGCAATGTTCAAGCTTTGGGTTCCTGTTCTGTTAAATTAAATTGACCTCACTGGCCCACTCATCTTCTTTTATTTGCATGTTCTTATCTCTGCATCCGGTGTCTTTGCCTCTTGAGCACATTCACTCTCTCTAAGTTTCCTGTGAAACTTGCGGTTTGAATGTAGAGGGCCCAGGTTCGATCCCCCAGGTTAACAGAGGTGAGCCACTGTGGGTCCCTGAGCAAGGCCCTTAACGCCCAATTGCTCCCCGGGCACAACACTACCCTGACTGGGTCTGCTGCAGCCCACTGCTCCTAGTCTGACTAGAGATGGATCAAATGCTGAGAACTACTGCATTTCCTTTGGGATGATAAAAGTATAATAAAATTTTAAAAAATAGTTTTGCCATCAAAAATTAGAACAAACAAGAAAGTTTTTATTTAACATCCAAAGAAAAGTTTCATTTTATTAACATTTCTGATGAGGATGATCATTTATTTATTTATTTTTTGATGAACTTCCTACCAGCTTGATTTTGAGTTTGTTTGTTCCATGTGACCTTCTCGTATACAACCAAAGTGTAGTAGACCATTTTTTATTTTTTATTAACTTATATACCTTACCTTTTATTAACTAAATATCTCTGGGCAACAAAACTCAACAACCTTCAGAGACTGAAGCTGGTATCAACATTCAGAATCCAGGAAGGCTTTAGGCTGTACTATAATAAGACTTACATCAAGTTTGACAGGCTAACACAATACAGGAAGTAAAGAAAGTTGCACTTCACTAAATGACCACTAGCTAGTTCTAAAAGTGCATTAATCTCCACCAACAACCTTTTTCTCAGTCTGTTACTTTCTGATGTAATGATCCAAACCTAACAAAACTTGGTACACATAATGATAGAAGATTCTGTGGATGCATGCTGCAATTAGATAAGACAAGACAAGACAAGACAAGATAAAATAAGATAAGATATACTTTATTGAACCCCCAGGGGGGAATTTCCAGTGTCACAGCAGCAACCAATGAAAAAAGAACAATAGTGCGATAAATAAGGCATAAAAATACAAATATATACATGCACAAAGCAACGGAGTGGATGGAAAAATAGAAAAAGTCCATCCAGAGTCCTGGACCTGGGTGGAATAATATGCTGGCTGAAAGAGCTGCCCATCAGCCACAGCTCATTGTACAGAGGGTGAGAAGGATTGTCTAGAATTGAACAGATTTTGTCCTTCACCCTCTTCTCAGCCACCACCTCCAGGCTGTCCAGGTCCAGTCCCACCACAAAACGGACTTTCCTCAGCAGCTTATTAGGTCTGTTGGTATTGCCAGACCTGACACCACCACACTACAGCAAAGAATAGTGCACTTGCCACCATGGACTGGCAGAAGGCCTTGAGAAACCTGCTGCAGACACCAAACAATTTCAACCTCCTCAGGAAGAACATCCTGTTCTGGCCTTTCCTGTAGAGGACGTTTGTGTTATGAGTCCACTCTAGTTTATTATTGATGTGGACCCCAAGGTACCTGTATGAGTCCACTATCTCCACCTCCTTGCCCCAGATTGTAACTGGCACAGGTTGACCCCAGTTCCTCCTGAAGTCCACCACCATTTCCTTAGTCTTGCTGATGTTGAGCTGAACTCAGTTCCGGCTGCACCATCCAACAAAGCTCTCCACCAGACCTCTGCACTCTTCCTCATCATCATTACTAATACATCAAACAATTAGAGACATTTTGTCCATGGATGTGCTTCAATTCACACGTCCATATCCCATGAACCAAATTCTTCTACGAGACCTCAATTATAGGCAGTAATTAAAGTGTTTACTCGTTATCTTTTCACAGACTTACAAAAGAGAATGACAAGTGTTCGTGAAATTTTATAGACTCATTAAGGGCTACATGTGGAAAGAATAAACCAAATTTGAAATGGCACAGCCTATAAGGGATGCTAGAGTTTGAAAAATATAGGTTTCTGCTCATAACTTTCAAGTTAACAGTGAAAAGTTCACTTCTTTTGATTCCATATATTTTGTTAAATCCAATCCAAATCAGATATCTTTGTAATCACATTTCTGTTGCCTCAGTCTTTTTTACAGTCACAGTTTTTTAAAAAGAAAAAAAGTCAGGGAAAAGAAACTCCTCTAAGGTTCTTACTCCAGTTTGTCATAAAAAATTTCTGTCCGTCATCTCAGACACTATTAGTAAAGAGTTGTCAGAAGGTTTGGGACTTGTCTGACTGATTCAATGTTATGGGTGAAAAGGCTCTATGGACAATATTTTCAGATGTACAAGTTCAGCTATCAAGAAGCTGGGGACTTTTTTCTAGCCAGTTGACATAAAAGTATCCTGTTAAGGAGAAAAAGTGCCACCATGGCTTGAAATTCTCTCTATGGGTATTGTATAAAGTTTTAGTTTAACATCAAGAGGTTAACTGGTGTGTTTAAGATGAATTCAGGTGTCTCGGGTGGTTTACATTAATGTCAGGCAGAAGATAAAGATACAAACGTGTGATCAGAGGAAGCTGAAGGTTAGTTGTGTGGAAGGTTCAGATGAAGATGAGTCCCTGTGGCAGCTTGTTTGGCTCTGGCTGTTGTATCAACCAAGCACGCTGACAGGAAACACAGTCTCGTCTTGTCGTACAATGTCGCCAAACATCAAGACTTTGACTTCAGATGAAACATGAACTCTCACTGCTTTTGCTATTTCTCTAGATGGAAAAAATTTTAAATGTAGAGCTTAATGAAAGCAGCTACATGAGATTGCCTTTACATTTTCAGAAATTCCCATTAATTTCTGACATATTCATCTTATTATGGGGGGCCAGTGCTTTTGGTACCACCTATTTCTATTCCCCATATTTCTTTTTCTTTTTTGTCTTGTGATTGCATAAACATTTTGACACATTGAGCACCCCACCCTCTCCCACCCAAAAGGGGAAAAACTACATAGATTTGATATATATATATATATATAGATATAGATATAGATATGTATGTATGTATGTGTGTGTGTATGTATATGCAAACTCTGCTCAGAAAGATTCCCACTGGGAGTCAAACCAGGAACCTTCTTGCTGTGAGGCAGCAGTTCTCACTGCTAAGCCTCTGTGGTGCCCATAAATTGTAAAAACATATATTAAATCATAAGTATTTGAATGCTTTCAGCCAAAGTGACTCCCAAAGCACTGCAGCCAACGGAATTTGACATATGCGCCTCTAAAACTCAGGAGTGCTTTGATCTTCAATCAATCAAAACCTTAATTTAACCAGAACACACTGAGATTTAAAATCTCTTTTACAAAAGCACTCTGGCCAAGAGGATACAACGCAACACTAGCAACAGTCCTGTAATTTACATAAAAGCATTCAAACAAATTATTAACGACAAAAAAATAATAATACTAATCCTCAACTTCAGGGTCTTTTGCAAGCTCTTTCAAGCAAATGGAGCTGCATCAATCTTATTTGAGATACTAAACAATCTTTTAGAAATCTGGTGAAACAGAAATTAGCAGTTTTAACCTGCTGCTCTTTCCTTATTAGAGGTACAGCTCAATAATTTAGAATATCATCAAAGAGTTGATTTCAGTAATTCTAGTCAGTGAAAGTCATATGTATTCATTACACACAGAGTGATTCAAGTATTTGTTTTTATTAAAAAGATTACTGATTACAGTTAAAAAAAAATTAAATCAGTATCTCTGAAAATTCAATGGAACAATTTTAACTAAAAAGAAAAAAAGGACATTTTAACATGGATATGTTAGCCTACGGAAAAGTATGTCCATGTATAGACTCAATAACTGGTCGGTTTAATCTTTCTCATGGATCACTGTCTCAAAGCAGCGTTGGGTGTAGGTGTTCAGCCTTAGGCATCTCTGATGGCAAAACCAGTTTGCATTCATAGAGGTCCCTCGGCTTGTCTATGTTGTTAGGTCTGGTGTCTCTCATTGTCCTCTTAACAATACCTTAGATTCTCCATGGAGTTTAGATCAAGCTGGTTTCCTGGCCAGTCAAATACAATGGTCATTGAACCAGGTATTGGTACTTCACACAGTGTGGGCAGGGGACAAGTCCTGCTGAAAGATGAAATGAGCATCTCCATAAAGCTTGTCATCAGAGGCAAGCATGAAGTACTCTTAAAAATGTTCTGGTAGACAGCCGCCATGACTTTGGACTTGATAAAACACAAAGGACCAACACCAACAGATGACATGGCTCCCCAAATAAATCATCACTGACTGTGGAAATGTCACACCGGACCTCAAGCATCTTGGAGTCTGTGCCTCCCTACTCTAATTTCAGACTCTGGGACTTGATTTCCAAATGAAAAGCAACATTTACTCATCTTAAAAGAGGATTTGAATGCTGAACAACAAGTCTTTTTTCTCCTGAGCCCATGTAAGGTACTTCTGATATCATCTGTGGTTCAAGAATGGCTTGCCACCAGGAATGAGACAGTTGTGTGTCCTAGATACGTCTGTGTAAGGTACCTCTTAACTCTCCTTGTGAATCTGCACCAAATTCTTGAATGAGCTTTGTTTCACATCCTCTCAAAGCTGTGATTATCTCTGTTGTATGTACACCTATTTCTGCCACACTTTTTTTCATCCACGTCACGTTAAGACATGTAAGCTATAATCACTAAAATAGAAATGACACTTAAAAGTATGTACATTTAGTTTTGGTAACCTTGACATTTAAGCCGTAAATAACGACCCAATATAGCATAGTTGCTCTCATTTGGAAGAGAACATGTCTTGTTGTCATAGTAACTGTACGAACAGACTGCTGTGACCTGCTCTGGCTTGGCCTGGAAGAGTCCAGATTAGATGGTGGTTCGTAGAAAGCAGCTAGTAGATCAGCACTGGCTAGCAGCCTTGTTTCAGATACAATAGCGGCATCTGAAACAGGAGGTTGTTAGGGTGGGGGGATGGAAGGGGGGTGGGGGGGTGGGGGCAACTCTTGTAGATAGGCAAATGAGTTGAAGGATGGATTGTTTTCTACTATGGTTTGGTTACAGCAGCAGTGCTGACTGCAGCAGAGGAACTGAAGCGAGCAGCTCCCGTTCCTCCTCCTCATCCACCCACTCCTCTTCATCCTCTTTGTTTGAACTGCTGAGCCGCTGGCTTCAAGTGCCCATGTGCAAGGCAGAGATACGAGAATGTGCTTTCTAATCTGAGCGTGTGTTCAAACCGTGATCAGCATCCACAAAGACTTCCTCCTGCACATACAGACACACAGAGATGCAAATGAGTGCCGATGAAGAATATCTGAGCTCCATGCAAGGCTCTTTACTCTCCACCTCTGAGATATTACCTCATCCTGTCAGATCTGAATACAAGGTCCAAGTTCTGTCACTCTCAGACAGCACAGCTGTTTATTACTAGAAGCTCCAAAGATCAACAGACAGAAAGCAACTTCTCCTCAGATCTGACTTCATGTATGGAAAATTAAGCTTTTTATTCAGAGACCATACCTGATGCATTGTTGGCTCTAAGTGTATTACAGAGATTAGATTGTTGTCATGATGCAAACTCACAGAGATGAAGAGCAGAGGAGGTTTCAAATGATTGTTTCAGACTTTTTACCAGCTCCACAATTGTGAAGATTAGGTGAACACAGGGTCATGAAGATGTAGACAAAAAAAATCCAGGAAGTCTGATGTATTTTCCAGACACAACCCGTACCTGTTCTTCACAGCAAACAAAAGGATGACCAGAACCAATCAGGACCAGCCCAAATGGGAGACTTTTTTTATCTCTGAAGTAAAAAAAAAAAAAACAGGTTTGTTAATCATTCTGAGAAAGAATCTTATACAGATTTTAAGTTTAGAAAGAGGGAGAAAAACAGATCTTCGGAAAAAGAATTCTGTTCTATTTTCTCTAAAATTAAAGCATGTTGATTAGATCCTGTCAGGACTGATTACTGACCCAGCAGACCTGTTGTTCTATAACATTGAATTTAATCTCTTAAATACTATGAAAGCAAGGGGTACTCCACCGGTTTGAAAGCTGATTTGTTTCTTTCCTGTAAAACTCATACAGCAACAATGTAATTTCACTTTAGGAACAGAGGAATTACTGGTTTCATTTTAGTAACAACAACAATAATCATAATAGGTTACTATGGTGTAAATGGTATTTTTCAGTTGGTGTCTGAATAAACAGAATGAACTTGGGGGTAAATCTGCTGACAGAACATTGAGGGTGGTGATGACAACAGAACAATGATCAGTGTGATCAGTGCCAGCTGCTCAGCACCGCCTCCAACATCCTCATCTGTCAGATTCAGTTTCACTCTTAAGCCACAACATTGATGGGTGACATCTATCAGAGAGAATTCACCGTGTCACATGACTCATCCAGACATCCGTATCATATGTCTTATCCAGACAACTAAGGACAGAGCTAAAACTGTAATCTAGTCCTCCTCTAGCAAACACAAATGTGAGAAGAAACTCTGGAAACAGGCCATCGTCACTGTTCCAGTCTAAAAAAACTGGTCAAAATGGAGACTGTGGAGTCCTAGTGAGAAGCTCTGTTCCAGGCCAGGCCAGCCAGTGCTTCACAGTCCAGGTTAGACAGGTTTGCCACTCCATTTTTCACCACGTTGGCCAGTCTGATGAGGTTTGCTGGTTCATTCCCGTCAACATTTGCCAAATTACTGAGTCCATTCATCTCCAAGATAGTGAGTCCCTTTCAGTCCATGTAAACCGGGATATCCAGCCTGTTCCAGTCTGGGTTATCCGGGTTGGTTGGATTGTTCCAGTCCAGGGTAGCATGTTTGTTCCAGGCCAGACTAGCCAGGTTGGATTGTTCCAGTTCAGATTAGTCAGTACCTTCAAGGTCAGTTTTGCCAGTCCATTACAATCCATTTTAGCCAGTTAAGCTGCTCTGTTACAATCTAGTTACTCAGCCCATTTTAGGTCAGGTTGACCAGTCCGTTGCAGTCAATTTTAACCATGTAAGCAGGTACATTTGAGTCCAGATTAGGAAGGCTAGCCAGTCCTTTTCATTCCAGGTCAGCCAATCTATTCCAGTTTATTTTTGCCAAGTTAACTGGTCTGTTTCAGTTCATTTTAGCCAGGTTAGCTGGTTTGCTCCAGTCTGGGTTACCCAGTCTATTCCATTTCCAGTTAGTCATATTATGCAGCCTCTTCCAGTATGAACTGTCAGTTTCTTCTATGTCTAGGGAACCTTAAAGATTGGTATCAGTGGCACATAATGACACCATCTTCCTGGTATTTTCCCACATGCCAGCTGGCCAATCGTCTCTCTTCACTAACTTTCTTCTCTGAAGGCAGGTTAATTTTTACATGAAATAATAGCATGAAAATGCCTTCCAGTCATTTCCACTACTCTGCTCTGGTAAATAAGGTGCAGTAATGGACTTTTACCATCTTGAGTTGCAGCTCCTGGCAGTCATTTCATATTTTAGCCATCAGAGTTGGAGTTTGGTGAAGGTTTGAGCCCCAGATGGCCTCTACCTCTCTGCTTCTGGAAATTTCTGTCCAGCAAAGGAGAATGCCATTGAGTTCACTCAAGACGGTCTGGAGGGTCACCAACTTTCACACCAAGCTTATTTCTAAGGCAGTGCTGCGATCAGTCCCCCGACAGATGTTGGCCTTCATGAGCTGGAATCTCTGCTAAAATCAGTCCTGAATTACATGGAGCATCTATGCTCCCAGATAAACTGCAGGCATAACAAATGCTCTCATTATTCATCCTCTCTACTTTATTCCTTTATGTGCTCATTCAGTGCAGAAATAAACAGCTTCTGCTGCAAAATGTGACAGCAACATCCCTCGCTTCTATATTACCTTTCATATCAGATCAACAGTTGTGAAATCAGGATTAGCAGGCAGAAAATGTGCCATTAAAACAACTCTGATCACTACAAGGTCAGCAGCTGTCTGTGTACATGAGATTAGTACTCCTTCTTCTAATACTCTGTATTTTGGTGTAAAAACCATCAACTAAAGTGGACCTTAGAAAGAGATAAATTCAACATCAGATGAACAGCACAACCTCTTCACTACGACATTATTCAGTCCTAATTTCTGCTATAGATTTTAAGAGATTAAGCTACTGTCAGGTGCTACTAATCATTAGTAGCTGACGAACTGATTGGCAGGTGTGCAGATGGTTTGGCAATTTGCTGGTCTGAAACACTTGTGTGTTAACGATGCCAAGAGGGAAAAATGCAAGAAGGGGCCTCAGAGAAATCAGTGAATCTATAGTTAAATTAAAATGCAGCCATCTGGTAAGAGATCCGATCAAACCCTCTGTGACGTCACATGAAGGTTTCTGAAGAGTGGGTTTGAATCCAAATTTTCAGTGCTGAGGAAGGTGCCGTCCTGGCAGGAGCTGACTGTCGAACCATATTCATCGAAAAATGGGCAAATGATTATGTATAAATTTGTGGCTTAATATAATTTTACATGATTGTGAAATCAAGCTATTGAGAGAAAAACCTTTATTGTATCACGCTGCAACTATATTTATTTCTGTTGTAAAGTTGGACATTTTAAAATTATAGGTCAAAGTATATTGGATAACTTTTGGAACCATCCCCCAGTGGTCAGTAGAGGAACGATATGTTTTGGACTTCCACATTAGCAAGATGGAAGTAGTCCCTTGGTTAAATCTTTATGTATCCATTTTCAAAAACCTGAGAATAAAAGGCTTAGACTGTTAATCTGATTCTCACAAAGTCTGAGCTTCTTGATCTACAAACCATGCTCATGAAAAGTTGAATGAATTTTAATCAGACAGTCTATTTCAAAGTTACCCAGATTGTCTGATCATTCTTATGGCCGTGGACCACCGGTGCGCTTTCACTTGTATCCTTTGATGTAACAAACCAAACTTACAGAGGTTGTATTTTGGTTTAACTTATCTGTAATTTTTTAATGATGAATTACCATCTTAAATGTGACCAGAAGCTCACAAAAGCAGTGCATATATCTTATAGCAGAGTTTACGGATTTCACAAGTAGCTAAATTTGCAAATCTTTGTGGTGCGAGACATTGACCTTGGCTAACTGGACGACCAGACAATCACATTCTGCAACACTCAGCTGTTACTTGGTCGCTGAAGCCCAGCAAACCTCCCTAGGGCCACAGTCACTCCTGAACAGCTGAAGAGCCTTCAAAAACACACCTCAGAGATAGATGTAAGACATCATGAGTGTGCCTAGGTCTTTTTTATATATATACATTTCTGGTTAAAAATAAATAAATAAATAAAATTTAAAAAAACCATAGTCAAAGACTTTCTCTTCCTTCTCTGCTGACCTGCTCTTCTTTGGTTTCTTCATCTGTTGTGACAAACTGAGAATATTTAGTGAGCTGGCATTGGGTAGTGATCCAGGATGGACCACAGAAGTTATACAATCCAACTGGGGTGCTTTGTCAGGTGGGTTAGGGTTAAGTCAGTGAAACAGAAGGATTTTAAAACAGTTATGCATCAAAGATCATCACATCTCCCAATTGCAATCTAGGCCCACTTAATATCCAGGGTTCATTTCTACATGTTTATTGGGAGTGGTTTAGTGGTTAGTATGGTTGCATTACACCAAGAAGGTTCCTGGTTCAATTCCTGGGTTCAGTAGAACTCTTTCTGTGTGGAGTTTGCATATTCCCCCTGTGCTTGCGTGGGTTTCTTCCCACAGTCCAAAAACATGGATGTTAGGTATGTTTGTGTGTGAAATTGGGACAGGAAGGGCATCTGGTGTTAAAATGGGCCAAATCAAAGGCTTCAGAATTTAACATTGCTTTTGCTAATCCTCTTTAAGTTTGTCTCTGAAACATAGACATATTCTGTCTTCCAGTCTTTCAGCAGCCAAGAAGGTGCTAGCCCTCAGGTGGCAACCCCCAAACTTGTTGGCTTGGCAGCATTGGGCCAACTCATTGCTTGAAATTGTCTCGTTGGAATGGTCAGTGGCTGCTGTATATGGGACCAGCCATAAGACACTGTTTGCATGGGAGGCTGCCCATCAATTAATTAAAGAGAGGGTGCAATGCATGCAGCATTAATGTTTTTTCATTTTAAATTTATATTGTGAGAGATCCACTGGGGAGGGTGGAAGGAATATAGGAGTTTTACTGTAGCTTCATTCTCAATACCACACAAATGATTTTGTATGTTTGCACTGATTATATGAGGGAGGTTGAAAAGAGGGGGAAATTATGGATCTGATATGTACACATTTATATTTTGTACATCCTTTCAAAGATTTGATCAAAAAGAAGGATTTTAAAACTATTATTCATGGTGAAAAACTTCATGTGGTGGTGTACTAAAGTCCCATGCAAACAGTGAGAGAAAACTTGGTATTATTCATGATGTTTTGTCTTTTTTAGTGAAATAATAAAATGGAAGAGGATGAGAGCCTCTCCTGACAGGTGAGATCAACGAGCACTGATTAACAGCATCTTTATAGGAAGATGAAGTCTGTGTGCACAAGTCAAACATCTCAGTGTTTAATCGATACATGAGCAGTAGAGGAAACTCCTGCCGGCTCATTTCAATAATGCATGTGCTCTAATTAGCCGACATCGGGGAGGAAATGTAGCTGCAGATTTGGTCCTGATGAGCCGCTGAGATTAGGGGTGAAGGTTCAGCCCTCTGGATGAACAGTGGAGATACTGAACTGCTGTTTAACTTGTCACCTTCTCCTCTTCAAAATCATTTCATGAAAAATATTAACTTATATTAAATTTAATGGAATCAGCACATCTCCAAAAAATGTGGACATGGGCAACAACAGACTGGAAAACACCTGGAGAAACATCTGGTAACTAATGAGGTTGATTAGGTATAAAATGCTTATCCTTGAGGCTCTGCCACTTAATCCAGCTAAGGCAATCACCATAGCTCTATTAAGCTTTTTAATTGGACTTTTTTCTTTGACCCAGTATAGATACACGTGACAGTAGTTTATTAAGAGATCAAATTAAGTGAGCCTCTGTCATGAAATTCATAGACTGTATCAGAAGAACCAAACAAGGGCCCTGTAGGTTTCTGGAAAGTGCTTTAATAGCCTCTTTGCACTGCATGGCAGCTTGTTGAAAATGGGCTGAACAACCAGGCCTGGAAGGTGGCTGAAATACAACCACCTTAGCTCACTCACATTTAGCTGTTTTAGCTTGCCTGTCTTAATTTAAGTCCTCTGACCCTTCTAGGCCAACCCACAGTTAGTCACAGTAGTCTGGTGTTCTAGACAAAGGGCTACCAGAACTGAAAATAAGACCCCCAGAGGTCCTCTGGGACTTAAGGCTATCTGAAAGTGGCTGCAGATCCTCGGCCTGGACCTCAGCCAAACTTGGTTAGGGTTCGGGGCCACTGGAAGTTCAGGTGAAAATAGCTAATCAGCCCAGGGGTCTGGTTGCTCATCCTTAAAATGTCCAGGCCAACCTGGAAGGTGGCTTGGCCAGAGAGCCAGAGACCATCTGACCAGCTGTCCTCTGGTTAGTACAGACTAGAAGCCTTCAGTCAGGGTGAAGGTAGTTATTGTCTGCTGCTTTGCCAAACCTTGTCCTTGGACCCTTCCAGGGTAACCTAGAGCAGTTACAATTAAAACTAGAACAAGCCATGTTACTCTTAAAAAGAGAATGATTGTCACGTTAGCTTCTTTTTACACAGTTAGTCACCACAAATTCAATTCAATTTGATTCCATTTTATTTATATAGTGCCAATTCACAACAAAAGTCGCCTCGAGGCGCTTCACACTGTAGGGTAAAGATACAACAGTGTTACAAGGAAAATATCAACAATCCAATGATCCCCTATGAGCAAGCACTTGGCAACGGTGGGAAGGAAAAACTCCCTTTTAACAGGAAGAAAC